>CM035143.1:42111890-42426890 GCA_020205605.1 Panax ginseng
AGAGGAAGTGGAACAATAACAACAGTAGCAGCAACAATTTCAAATCGAGAAACTCTTGGGGAAAACTAGGGGAAACAAAGAAGAGAACAGAGGCATGCAAGGAGTGTGGGAGGAATCACTCAGGGGCATGTCTAAAAGGAAAGAATGTTTGATTCAACTGCTGGCAGGAGGGGCACATCTCTCCCAATTTCTCTGCACCAAAGAGAAATGGATGCTTCAACTATGGAGCAGGATCATCAAGCAAGGAATTGCCCAAAGAAGAACACAACAGGAGGAAATGGAGGAAGGGGACCAAGTGGTGGGAATCTCGCGATTAATGGACCACCAACTCAGAATCGACCAATAGCAAGGACTTTCAACATGATTTTGTTCGTGATGCGATCGATCCGTGGGGCGTGTAAAACCCCAACTTTTGAATAAAGATGAATTTTCTATAAATATTATTTTTGAATATTATGGAGTGAAATTGATATAATAGTTGTGGGTAATATTTATAAATTTTGCAAAAGTACGCAAGTTGTTATATAATATTCGATTGGTTGGGAATATTCGTTTTAACAGGAATATTAGTACAACGACACAATCATTGGTGGACCCTAACGGAATTATTGCCTTTGATTGAGAAATGACAAAATACTTTATGAAAATAACGGTGAGAAGTTTTATCATTAATCTGTTGAAACACACGGTGTTAAAAGTACAAGAATATACGTGATTATAGTAGCACACCTAATTAATTATTGATGCTTAAGTGATAAGTCACTCAGTTTTGTTGGTATTATTAATGTAATAATACGAAAAATCTTTTATATAAAAAAAAAATGTAATACTTTTATAAAGTTATTCTATAAATAGAATATATTATATTCTATTATGCATAGTGTTTGCATAGTGTTTTGTATAGTAAAATCTTTTTTTATATAAAACATAATACTTTTATAAAGCTATCTGCTTTTATTAGACAATAATTAGAATATATTATATTTTATTATGCATAGTGTTTCCATAGTGCCCGCATGATAGTGTTTGCAAGTAAAATCTTTTATAAAGTTATTCGCTTTTATTAGATTATAAATAGAATATATTATATTTTATTTTGCTTTAAATATGGATTTGTCAGATTAAAGTAAATCAATCTCGAATCGCTCATGAGTTAGTTACTATGCATTCCATTTTTCTATAAATAGAAGCTCATTCATTCATTATTTTCTTACGAATTCACTGAAACTCTAGAGAGATAAACTATAGAGAGAAAGAAGAAAGTATTATGCTACTTCACTACTTATATATTCAGTACTCTTCTTCTTAAGGTAGGGAATATTATTTGTTGTACTCGTAAGGGGTGTTATTCTTTCTTATTCATGAAGAGAACTGTTGTTATTCCATTTCTTATTATACTGTTGGAAAAACTTGTATACGCGGTCTACCCTATACTTGGTGACATTCTTCTATTATTCTGTTGGAACATCCTGTCTGTGTGTTTTACACCGGACCTGGTTCCGTCTTTATTATTATTAAGTTGGAACATCCTTTCTGTGTGTTTTACACCGGACCTGGTTCCGTCTTATTATTATTCTGTTGGAACATCTTGTCTGTGTGTTTTACGTCGGACCTGGTTCTGTCTTTATTATTCTGTTGAAACATCTTGTTCGCGTTAAATTTTGCCTAACTTTGGTTCCGTTATTATTATTCTCATTGGAATAACTTTGTCTGGCGCGGCAATCTTGTATGCATGGTGATTTATTTTGTTATTCCATTCTTTATTATACTCAGTTGGTTAAAGTTTCGACTTCTATACTCTATGAAATTAATAGAATATCCTTGATATTTATGCGCTTCATCCAAAGATCTTTTCATGGAAATATTCTTCCGATCATTCTTGAATTTTACTCTACAAAACAATGATCATGTTGACAATTTGGACGTTAATAATTCCTCGGATAAAATAATTCTTGAACTTGTTTTATTGAATTCTTATATCATTGTCATCATCCTCATGTTTATATTTTGTTGAAAGTCATCTGTGGCTCAGAGTGTGATAGATGGACTTGGTATGATTATGACCAGGGATTATTCGGTGTAATCATGACCGTAATGTTACAGATGATGTGGTAAAAGCTCTCATTGGCCCATAGTTCATTGATGGATAGTTGTTGGCATGATCATGACCATTAATGAATACACAAATATTCTTGGCCCGTAGTGCATGGATAATTGTGGTCGTAATACTAAAGATTATCCTTGGCCGTGGTGCAGGGGTGATTCGATGATGTGGATTATTTATTAAGCTGAGTTCCAGCGATAACAGTGATGAAAAACCTTTTTAATCATAAAAGATAGTAGATTTTATTTTCTACTTGAGTCTTTTAATGGATTGCTTGTTCCGCTGCAGTTAAACTTGATGTCTATTATATTTTATCAGTTTAACATTGTTGGAGACTAATGATAAATTATTTTGCATTATCTTAATCATAATATTTCTTACTGGGATAGTTGAGCTCACCCTTTCTTTCACTGTTCTCTTCAGGAAATGAGAACATAGCAGGGACTAGTCGGGGAATGGAGTGATTATCCGAGAGGATAGCATTAGTAGTCCTCACTATTTTGTAAAATAGTGTTAATAATTGTAATGAGGACTCCTTTTTGAGTTTGTATAATCTTTAGTAGACAATATTTGTATTCAAACTCATAGTTTATGTTTGTCGTATTGTACACTTGATTTAGTATTAGTAAGTTGTATTTGAATTACATACTATGTATCCGATTTACCCAAGATGGGTGATGTATACCTAATTTTGGGGGCATCACAGTTGGTATCAAAGATTAGGGATATGATCCCTTGCTAAGATGTGAGACTAGAACTAGGAGGGGAGAGACGGGGAATTCCTTCGCTAATATGACCTACTTGAATTTATTTTGTATTTAAATTGGTTGGTCAGAGTTTAGAGATATTATGTTACATGTCAATTAACCTTTGTTTTGTGGCAGTATCTGAAAATGACATCCAAAAATGTTGAGAATAGAAATGGAGCACAAGAGACCGTTGACTCTCCACATATCAATAATCAAGAGAATGTGCATCGAGAAGGCGACAATCCTCATGCAAACAACAACACCGACCAAATGCCGAATGATGGATTGTTCGGAGGTTTATGAAATTCATGCAACAAGAAAGTAGAGCGGCTCTGTCCAAAATGTAGGTGGAACATCGAAACTCTCGGGAGGTCACCGCTAAAAGCAGTTCAAGGAGCTGGGACCACCGGAGTTTAAGGGAGAGCCAAAACCACTTATGGCGTAAGCATGGATAAAGCGTATCACCAAGATATTTGATGTCTTGGGATGCTCCAAGGAGCAAAAGGTTCCTTTTGCACGCCTTTTATGTTGCGTGGAGAGGCGGCGACATCGGGTGGGAATCGGTAAAAACGTACTCAACTCCGCCGTGCTAAAGATGTCTTGGGAGAAGTTCCAAGAGTCATTCAACGAGAAATACTTTCCCAAAGTATTCGTCACATGAAGGAGGTGGAGTTTATCAAATTGGAGCAAAACAATATGACCGTGTGTCGCAATACGAGGCAAAATTTATGAGTTATCCTTGGCCAAGTCCCCACTTGGTGGATAATGAAGAGAGAATGGCGCAAATGTTTTTAAGAGGTTTGAAGCCAGAAATACGTCAACATCTTATTTCTCATAAACTATGTTTGTATTTAGATGTTGTAAATAGGGCTCAGTTGGTGGAGCGCGATAACGAGTCAACGCAACCAAAAGAGAGCAGCCGGGAAAATGATAATACCAGTGAGAGCAGTCATCGAAGCGGTGACAACAAGCGTAGAGGAAATCAATAGGCCAGAAATGGTAACCACTTCAGTGGTAATCAGGGCCAAAACAATAAAAATGGACATTTCAAGAAGAGGAGATTCAACAATGATGGAAATACGTCAGCACCAGCACCAGTTGTTAAGGAAGGAGAAAGACCACCTATCATATGCTTCAAATGCGGAGGGGAGGGACACATCAGTCTAAATTGCGTGATGCCGTCCAAAGCATGTTATAATTGTGGAAGAGAAGGTCACTTAGCTCGATTTTGTCATTCACCAAAGACAAATTCAGCTAGGATGGAGGCACCAAAGGTCATCCCGTAAAAGTCAAAGCCTAGAGTGCAAGGGAGAGCGTTTGTTGTGACCTCCCAAAAAGCAAGGAACCCGAATGAGGTCATCACGAGTAAGCTTATCATAAACTCTAGCGAAGTCTACACTTTATTTGATACTAGTTCTACCCATTCTTTTATTTCTCCTACTTGCGCTCAACGATTAAATTTGACTCCGGAGAAATTAGACTTTGACTTATGTGTGGAAACTCCATTGGGAGAAACCTTCATTACATCCACGGTTTATAAGTCTTGTTTGGTTCAAGTTGGTACCCACACATTACCTGTCGATCTTATTGCATTAAAAATACTTGCATTTGATGTAATTCTAGGGATTGATTGGTTAACTACTCATCATGTAAAAATTGATTGTTTTCATAAGGTTGTTAGCTTTCATATTCCTAATCGACCTATTATGCGAATTCAAGCAACCAAACCATTAAAATCAATCACCGCTATCTCAAGCCATAAAGCTATTCATTTATTGAAAAATGGATGTCAAGCTTTCTTAGCTCATGTCACGATCTAAACAAAAATACGCCGGCTTTTGAATAATATTTCTATTGTTAATGAATTTCCGACGTATTCCCTCAAGAACTTCTGGCTCACCCCAGAAGCGTGAAATTGAATTTTGTATCGACCTTGAACCCGATATAAAAACCCATTTCCAAAGCCCCATATCGAATGACTCCTATTGAACTTCAGGAGTTAAAGACTCAACTACAGGAATTGTTAGACATTGGCTTTATTCATCCTAGTACTTCTCCTTGGGGTGCTCCTGTTCTATTCGTGAAGAAGAAAGATGGGAGTATGCGACTTTGTATTGATTATCGGGATTTGAATCATGTCACCATCAATAATAGGTACCCATTGCCACGTATTGATAACCTGTTTGACCAGTTGCAAGGAGCCAAATTCTTTTCAAAGATTGATCTTCGTTCCGGATATCACCAATTGAAGATTAGAATCGATGATATTCCAAAGACGGCTTTCGTAACTCCTAGACGGGGCATTATGAATTCCTAGTCATGTCCTTTGGATTGACTAATGCTCTACCGCCTTCATGGATATGATGAACCGAGTATTCAAGGAATATTTGGATCATTTTGTGGTCGTCTTTATTGATGACATCCTCATATATTTCAAAAGCCGTGAAGATCATGAGGAACACTTGAGGCTGATACTCCAAAAGCTTCGTGAATACAAGCTTTATTCCAAGTTGAAGAAATGCGAGTTCTGGCTTGAGGAAGTAGCATTCCTTGGGCACGTGGTATCAAGTCATGGAATATCTGCTTGACCCATCAAAGATTGAAGCTATTCAAAGTCGGGAGCAACCTAAATCGATGGATCAAGCACGTAGCTTTCTCGGCTTAGTCAAGTTATTATCGAGATTCGTAGAAGGGTTTTCTCGAATCGCTACTCCACTAACTTAGTGACTCGGAAAGATACAAAGTTCGGTTGGAGCGAGGAATGTGAGAAGAGTTTTCAAGAACTCAAGAGAGACTCATTTCAAGACTGCTCGACAATACCATCCGGTTCTTGATGGATTTGTCATCTATGATGATGCTTCGCAAAAGGGTTAGGATGTGTTCTCATGCAACATGGGAAAGTCATAGCCTATGCCTCACGACAACTCAAAGAATATGAGAAGAATTATCCTACTCATGACCTAGAGTTAGCAAAATGTTGTCTTCGTGCACTTAAAATTTGGAGGCATTACTTGTATGGGGAGAAAGTGGAGATCTTTACTTGATCATAAAACCTCAAATATTTCTTCACTCAAAAGGAACTCTCAACATGCGACAAACGACATTGGCTTGAACTGCTGAAAGATTATGATCATACCATCCAATACCATCCCGGAAAAGCGGCGTGGTAGGCGACGATTGAGTAGAAGATCATATGCGGTGCAGTGAAATATTGTCAACGCAGGCCCATTTTGTATGACTTGCAAAGGATGGAGATAGAGATAAAGACTCAGGACCCACGTGATGATGGAAAATATATGAGTAGAACCAACTTTAATTGATAAAATTAAAGTCGCTCAAATTACTGATCCTGAAATCGATGCGTATGAGGAAGAAAGTGCAAGAAGGTGCGATGCCTAAGCAAGAATCGATGAAGAAGGAATACTTGAGTCAACTTCGACTTTGTGTTCCTAACGACCCCGACTTAAAGTATAAAATCATGATGGAGGCGCACAACACACCGCTTTTGCAATCCATCTCGGGAGTACCAAATGTATCATGATCTTCTATACATTTTGGTGGGGCAATATGAAGAGAGAGATAGCTACCGTTTATCTCAAGGTGTCTAACGCGTCAACGAAGTCAAGCGGAGCATCAAGTACCAAAAGGTCCATTGCAACTACTTGAAATTCCGAATGCAAGTAGAGCACATTACCATGGATTTCAAGCATCGGTCTTCCCAAGGTTTTTCAAGGCATAGATGCGATTTGGGTCATTGTTGATAGATTGATTAAGTCTCGCTTCATTTCTACCGATACGAGAGACTTATATACTTGAACGCCTTGCTCAGATGTACATAAATGAGATTGTAAGACCGCATGGTATGCCAAGATCCATAGTTTTTGATCGAGACCCAAGATTCACTTCACGATTTTGGGTTAGTTTGCGTAAAAGCTATGGGCACAGATTTACGATTTAGCTCGGCATATCATCCTCGACGGACGGACAATCGGAGAGGACTATTCAAACTCTTGAAGATCTATTAAGACTCGTGTCCTTGATTTCAAGGGAAGTTGGGACAAGTTCTTACCATTGGTGGAGTTTTCCTACAACAACAGCTTATCAAGCAAGTATTGCATGGCTCCATTCAAGAGTTATATGGAAGAAAGTGTCGCTTCTCCAAAGATGTCTTTGGGGGGTGAAGCAACGTTGTTGGGACCGGAGTTGGTACGTATGACAAACGTAAAAGATTCAAACGATCCGACAACGATAAAAACCTAACAAGATCGACAAAAGAGTTATGCTTTGATCTTCATCGAAAGGACGTGGAATTCGATATAGAGATCATGTGTTTATTACGTGTTGCCCCATGGAAAGGGGTTACGAGATTTAAAAGAGAGGAAAGCTCAATCCTCAATTTATCGGCCCATTTTAATCCTTGATCGAGTAGGAAATCGTGGCCTATAGACTCGCTTTTACCGCCAAGTATGTCTCGTGTTCATAACGTTTTTCACATATCCATGTTACGTAAATATGTGGAAGACCCGAACCACATTATTGAGTTGGAACCGGACGAAATAGCGGAAGATTTGACGTATGAAGAGGTTCCTGTTCAAATCTTGGATAAGAAGGAACATATTCTACGCACCAAGGTTATACCTCAAGTCAAAGTTTTATGGAGAAACCACGATGTTGAGGAAATGACTTGGGAGTTAGAATCTGAAATAAAATCAAGGTATCCTTACCTTTTCGACATACCAGGTACGTACCCTAATTTCGAGGGCGAAATTTCATAAGAAGGGGAGATTGTAAAACCCCAACTTTTTGAATAAAGATGACTTTTCTATAAATATTATTTTTAAATTTATGGAGTGAAATTGATATAATAGTTGTGGGTAATATTTATAAATTTTGCAAAGTACGCAAGTTGTTATATAATATTCGATTAGTCGGGGAATATTCGTTTTAACAGGGAATATTAGTACAACGGCACAATCATTGGTGGACCCCACAACGGAATTATTATCGAATTGAGAAAACGACAAAAATACTTTATGAAAATAACGGCGGAAGTTTTACCGTTAACTGTTGAAACACCCGGTGTTAAAAGTACAGTAATACGCATGGTTGCATAGTAGCACACGGTATTAATTATTAATGCTTAAGTGATAAGTCACTCAGTTTTGTTGGTATTATTAATGTAATAATACAAAAAATCTTTTTATATAAAACAGAATACTTTTATAAAGTTATTCTATAAATAGAATATATTATATTCTATTATGCATAGTGTTGCATAATGTCTACATAGTGTTTACATAGTAAAATCTTTTTATATAAAACAGAATACTTTTATAAAGCTATCTGTTTTATTAGACAATAATTAGAATATATTATATTTTATTATGCATAGTGTTTGCATAGTTCCTGCATAGTATTTGCATAGTAAAATCTTTTATAAAGTTATTCGTTTTATTAGATTATAAATAGAATATATTTTATTTTATTTTGCTTTAAATATGGACCGTCAGATTAAAGTAAATCAATCTCGATCGTTCATGAGTTCGTTACTATGCATTCCATTTTTCTATAAATAGAAGCTCATTCATTCATTATTTTCTTACGAATTCACTGAAACTCTAGAGAGATAAACTATAGAGAGAAAGAAGAAAGTATTCTGCTACTTCACTACTTATATATCCAGTACTCTTCTTCTTAAGGTAGGAAATATTATTTGTTGTACTCGTAAGGGGTGTTATTCTTTCTTATTCATGAAGAGAACTGTTGTTATTCCATTTCTTATTATTCTGTTGGAATAACCTGTATACGCGGTCTACCCTATACTTGGTGACATTCTTCTATTATTCTGTTGGAACATCCTCATGCATGTGTTTTACACCGGACACAGTTCCGCTCTTTATTATTATTAAGTTGGAACATCCTTTACGTGTGTTTTTTTACACTTGACTGGTTCCGCTTCTTATTATTATTCATTGGAACATCTTGTCATGTGTGTTTACGCTTGACTGGTTACATCTTTATTATTACTCGTGAAACATCCTGCTTGCAAATTTTTGCACGACCGGTTCCGTTATTATTATTCTGTTGGAATAACCCATCTCATGCGGCAATCTTGTATGCATGGTGATTTATTTTGTTATTCCATTCTTTATTATACTCATTTGGTTAAAGTTTCACTTCTATACTCCATGAAATTAATAGAATATCCTTGATATTTGCGCTTCATCCAAAGATCTTTTCATGGAAATATTCTTCCGATCATTCTTGAATTTTACTCTACAAAACAAAGATCATGTTGACAATTTGACGTTAATAATTCTGGATAAAATAATTCTTGAACTTGTTTTATTGAATTCTTATATCATTGTCATCATCCTCATGTTTATATTTTGTTGAAAGTCATCTGTGGCTTCAGTAGTGCATAGATGGACTTGGTATGATTATGACTGTGGATTATTCGGTGTAATCATGGCCGTAATGTTACAAATGATGTGGTAAAAGTTCTCATTGGCCCGTAGTGCATTGATGGACAGCTGGCATGATCATGACCATTAATGAATACAAACATATTCTTGGCCCGTAGTGCATGGATAATTGTGGTCGTGATACTAAAGAATATCCTCGGCAGAGTAGTCAAGGTGATTCGATGATGTGGATTATTTATTGTCGAGTCCCAAATGATAATAGTGATGAAAACCTTTTTAATCATAAAAGATAGTAGATTTTATTTTCTACTTGACTCTTTTAATGGATTGCTTGTTCAAATGCAGCTTAAACTTGATGTCTATTATATTTTATCGGGCTTTAACAGTGTTGGAGACTAATGATAATTTATTTTGCATTATCTTAGTCATAATATTTCTTACTGGGCTAGTTGAGCTCACCCTTTCTTTCACTGTTCTCTTCAGGAAATGAGAACATAGCAAGGACTAGTCGGGGAATGGAGTGACGGTCCAGAGGATAGCATTAGTAGTCCTCACTATTTTGTAAAATAGTGTGTTAATAATTGTAATGAGGACTCCTTTTTGAGTTTGTATAATCTCTAGTAGACAATATTTGTATTCAAACTCACAGTTTATGTTTGTCGTATTGTACACGACAGTTGTATTAGTAAGTTGTATTTGAATTCTGTACCATGTATCTGACGACCCAAGATGGGTGACGTATACCTAATTTTGGGGGTGTCACAACGTGGTTTCAGGTATCATTCCGATCAATGATATATCTGCTTATATATTATTTGATTTGGGTGCTACTTGTTCCTTCATATCGCATGAATTCTCCCAACGATTAAATTTACCCTAGGAAGAATTAAAATATCCTATGAACATAGAAGTTGCTAATAAGGAAATGATTCCCGTTCGCCATGTCTATAGAAATTGTGTTGTAAACATCAGGGGATATAAGTTACCTGTGGATTTAATTCCAATTCAATTAGGAGAATTTGATGTAATTCTAGGAATGGATTGGTTATTTAACCATGGAGCGATGATAGATTGCCAAAAGAAGTGTATAAACCTTAGGACTCCAGATCAGTCTAAGGTAGCATTCTATGGAAGTAGGTCGCCGAGACACTCAAGTTGTCTGACGATGATGCAAGCATGGAAGTTACTAAGAAAGGGATGTGTAGGATATTTGGCCCATATCGTCGATACGCAGAAAGCAGGGATAGAGATGGGACATATACCAGTAGTGAACGAATTTCTGGATGTATTTTCGGAGGAATTGCTAGGACTTCCGCCGGATCGGGAGGTTGAATTCGTTATAGATTTAGTACTGGGGACGTCACCGATTTTCGAAAGCCTCTTACAGAATGGCACCGGTAGAAATGAAGGAGCTGATGGTACAGTTGCAATAGTTATTGGATAAGAAGTATATTCAACCGAGTGTGTCTCCTTGGGGAGCACCAGTTTTATTTGTGAAAAAGAAGGATGGATCGATGAGACTATGTATCGACTATCGAGAGTTGAACAAGGTGACGATTAAGGACAAGTATCCGTTACCTAGGATAGATGATCTGTTCAATCAACTGAAGGGAGCAAAATATTTTTTCAAGATCGACTTGAGGACGGGATATCACCAGTTAAAGGTAAGGAAGGAGGATGTACCTAAGACAGCGTTCAGGACATGTTACGGTCACTACGAGTTCTTGGTGATGTCGTTCGGGTTATCAAATACGCCAGCAGCATTTATGGACATGATGAATCGGGTATTCAAGCAATACTTAGATAAATTTGTAGTTATGTTCATAGATGATATCTTGATCTATTCTAAGACCCAGGAAGATCATGCTGAACATTTAAGGTTAGTGTTGGAGGCGTTGAGGAAGGATAAGTTATATGCAAAATTCTCGAAGTGTGAATTCTGGTTGGAGAAAGTTCAATTTTTGGGTCACGTGATCGACAAGGACGGAATTTCTGTGGATCCAGCAAAGGTGGAAGCGGTTCAGAATTGGGAACAACCAAAGTCACCGACTGAAGTAAGAAGTTTCTTATGACCGCGCAAAAGCTATTACGTACAGACGGTTTATCCAAGATTTTTCAAAGATAGCGGGAATGTTGACAAATTTAACGAAGAAGTCGATAAAATTTGTCTAGACAGAGAAATGTAAAGAGAGTTTTAAGGAACTCAAGAAAAGACTGAGTGAAGCACCAACGTTGTCTTTACCTGACGATATAGGTGACTTCGTGATTTTCAGTGATGCGTCACACAAAGGACTTGGCTGTGTGCTTATGCAACATGGTAAAGTTATTGCATATGCATCGCGGCAGTTGAAGGATTACGAGAAGGGATATCCTACCCATGATCTGGAATTGGCGGCAGTAGTATTTGCCTTAAAAATATGGAGGCACTATTTATATGGTGTAAGGTGTGAAATATACACGGACCATAAAAGTCTGAAGTATATTTTCACGCAGAAGGAGTTGAATATGAGACAAAGAAGATGGTTGGAACTTATAAAGGATTACGATTGTGACATCTTGTACCATCCGGGGAAAATGAACGTGGTAGCAGATGCGCTAAGCAGAAAGGACAATGGTAGATTGGCAATGCTAACAGCTTAAGAGGAGTTAATTAAGGAGATGGCTAGATTGGAACTCGAGATAAAAAGTCCAAGAGAGCCAGAGGGGAAATTGTTCACAATGGAGGCTCATTCGACTCTATTGGACAAAATCAAGGAAGTACAAGGCAGTGATGAGGAATGTGTGAAGGTGAGGACAAGAATTTCAAACGGAGAAGAGCTTAAATTCAGTATGGGGGGTGATGGACTATTAAGATTTGAGAAGAGAATTTGGGTGCCAGCGGTGTTTGAATTAAAGGAAGAAATCTTGCAGGAAGCTCATAGCTCAAGTTACTCAATTCACCCGGGAAGCACAAAGATGTATCAGGATCTCCGCCAACATTATTGGTGGCCTAATATGAAAAGAGAAGTCGCAGAGTGCGTCAGCAAGTGTTTAACATGCCAGCGAGTTAAGGCGGAACATCAAAAACCGAGCGGGCTACTTCAACCTTTAGAAATTCTAGAATGGAAGTGGGAGCATATCACGATGGACTTCGTAGTAGGACTTCCAACTACGCAGAAGGGTTATGATGCAGTTTGGTTGATCGTCGATCGATTGACCAAGTCAGCACATTTCTTGCCAATCAAGATCAGATATACCTTGGATCAGTTGGTAAAGCTTTACATCAAAGAGATTGTTTTCGTGCACGGGTACCTATTTCAATTAGTCGATCGCGATCCATGGTTCACAAAGAAATTTCGGAGAAGTTTTCAAGAACGCATGGGAACGCAACTGAGATTGAGCACGACGTATCATCCTAAAATAGATGGGCAGAGCGAGAGAACTATTCAAATGTTAGAGGACATGCTGAGAGCATGTGTTATAGATTTTAAAGGGAGCTGGGATGACCACCTACCGTTGGTGGAATTTGCGTACAACAACAGTTATCACGCGAGCATCGGTATTCCACCTTATGAAGCTTTATACGGAAGGAAATGTAAAACGCCATTGTGCTGGGATGAAGTGGGAGAACGACAATTGCTAGGGCTAGAATTGGTGCAACAAACTGCAGATGTGATCAAAATAATACAAGCGAGGCTAGTGACGGCTCAGGATCGACAGAAGAAATATGCAGATCAACATCGGCAACAACGAGATTTTGACGTTGGCACTTATGTGTTTTTGAAAGTGTCGCCTTGGAAAGGGAAAATAGATTTGGGAAGAAGGGAAAACTTAGTCCCAGATTCATAGGACCCTTCGAAGTATTGAGGCGAGTGGGTGAGGCAGCTTATGAAATAGCCTTACCTCTGGAGTTAGAACATATACACAACGTGTTCCATGTTTCTGTCCTACGACCCTATAAGCAGGATTACAAGCATGTCATAGAGTATGAACCTATTCAGTTTGAAAAGGACTTAACCTATGAAGAGGTCCCATTGTAGATAATCGATAGAAAAGAACAAGTGTTAAGAAATAAGATAATACCTTCTGTTAAGGTATTGTGGAGGAACCACAATGCCGATGAGGCTACGTGGGAACTCGAGGAAAAAATGATGAAAAATTACCCTAATCTTTTTGATTGATGTGTAATGATTTCGGGAACGGAATCCTTTTAAGGGAGGGTGAATATAATATCCGAGATATTTTTTTTTTATGTAATTTAAGAATTATTAATAAACGAATTTATATGAAACTTTTGGGAGATTTAATTTATTAGATGTACATGTGTTGTACATATATGTGTTATTTCAAGATATGTGATGAGATGTATTTACATGGTTGGTTTAGTTTTATTTAACTATTTAAATTGATTAAGTAGGGAATTATTCTATTTATTACGTGGGATGGTATTAAATCATGAGCTGGAGTTTAGAGCGGAATTTAGAGACGCGGACTGCGTATTCGAGTCTGGAACGTCGAAATTAGTCAGGATAGACTGTAATCACGAAAAAGTGTCACAATTTACTTTTTGGTCAAAGTCAACAGTTGACTTTTTTGAGGAAAAAGTCAACTACGAATTTCAGAGATGAATTTGACTAAACGGATAGTCCCATGACGTCTGGAACATCGACTTTAGTAGGAATCGATATATGGTTCGCAAAGTTTGGTTCCGAAGGGTAAAATAGTCAAATAGCTTATTAATTGATTAATTGATTAAAATAATATATGTATTTTTTTTTATAATAGAAATCAGCTGAACTGATGGACCCATGAGACTATTAAATTGGGACAAAGGAGGGAGTATACATATATTACATAATAGCTAAGGTGGAAGTAATTTATTTTATTCCTTAAAATCAAAATTCTTTTTATTTTTCTAACTCCTACATTCATTTTTTCTAACTCCCACATTCTTCCTATTAATTAACTATATTATTGTAGTATTAAGTATTGTGAGTAACTAATCATTAGAGTTGGGAGTTATGGGAGTTGGGGGTTATGGGAATCAAAAGACTCTAACAAAGCTATACATATATACAAACACACTTTTCTTTTAAGAAAATTCCACCAAGTGAGTAAACATGGAGAGAAATTGAGAGCCTAAGAGAGTTAGAACTAATTTTGGAGGATTACTGAGGATTTGACAAGCAAGGAGACATCATATTAAACCAAGAAGAAATTCATCAAAAGGTAATTCATTACCCATTTTATTTTTATAAGAAAAATGAGAAGAAAATGCATATAAAATTGGTAAATGATTTGTTGTGGCTTTGTGTTGCCATGTTACTATTGTTTGATGATTATAGATCATTAACAACAAAAGATATGGTTAATCATGCATCAAATTCATAGAAAATCAAAGAATTAAGCAATGCATGCTCTACCTTTGATAAAATGTCTCTAAGGTGCTAAATTAATCAAAAAGGTTGAAGTTTGATGTTGTGAAATGTGAAAACATGTGAGAGTAGATGATCTGGACATTAGGAATAATTTAATTGCATGCTAGAAGCAAATCCTGGATTTTTGTCAAATTGGGTTTAATTAGTAATCTGTGATTTTTGGGGTTTTTCGGATCCTCGGGATCATGGTGTATATGACTCGATTAACATATGTAATAATTTTATAAAATAGTATGTAACATGAGGTACAACCTGTCCAAATTTCATAGGAAAGGGAGTTAAATTGAGCAAGTTATGAAAATCGTAAGCATGCATGTTGGTAATAAAATATGCAGAATTTTGGAAATTCCAGAATTTTTTTTCTAAGTATAAAACTAGTGCTTTCACGCTTTTCTATGCAGTTGGTTTGTGGTCTTAGCATGCTAGTTTTATGAATGTTATATTTTTGCAAAATACCTTGATGTATGAAGGTTATTATGTCCAAGTATCATGGTCATATCATCTTTAGATTAGCGGGAATAAAATCGTAGAGTCAGTGAAAATCGTAGAGTAAACTGTGAAAATCGTAGAGTCAATGAAAATCGTAGAGTTAACTCTGAAAATCGTAGAGTCAGTGAAAATCGTAGAGTAAACTCTGAAAATCGTAGAGTCAATGAAAATCTTAGAATTAGTGAAAATCGTAGAGTAAACTCTGAAAATCGTAGAGTCAATGAAAATCGTAGAGTTAACTCTGAAAATCGTAGAGTTAGTGAAAATCGTAGAGTAAACTCTGAAAATCGTAGAGTCAATGAAAATCGTAGAGTAAACTCTGAAAATCGTAGAGTCGGTGAAAATCGTAGAGTAAACTCTAAAAATCGTAGAGTCAATGAAAATTGTAGAGTAAACTCTGAAAATCGTAGAGTCGGTGAAAATCGTAGAGTAAACTCTGAAAATCGTAGAGTCAATGAAAGTCGTAGAGTAAACTCTAAAAATCGTAGAGTGCAGATAGTAGAGTGAAAATCGTAGAGTCAACACTGAAAAATCGTGAGAGTCGGAAAAAATCGTAGAGTGAACTCAAAAAATCGTGGAGTCTAGAGATAGTAGAGTGAAAATCATAGAGTGAACTCAAAATTTTAGAGTAAAGTTTATATTACAACTACTATGCGTTGCTAATAGTTGATGTGCATGATTATACAATTGTGTAGGGCACGTGAAGTGCAAATAGCTGTAAGCTGTTAATCTGTTATTGATAAACAACGATCAAGGCAAGTTTCTTACCCTATTTTTCATTATTAATTTATTCAACTCTTATTCAGTTGATTGCAGTGAGGGTAAGTTTGGGCTTGTGATTAATTAATCATTCGTGCAAGCTCCTTTATTGTAAAGTTCTATAACTTAAATTGTGATGAAAAACGTTATTGATGATTATTCAGTTCCTATTGCAACTACTATACTTTAAAGTTCGTATTCCCTTAATGAACTATATTCAAGCATGCTTTCTAGCTTTCGTCCCAACTAGATGTTATTGATGCAAACATAGTATATTGTTTAAACAATTCAAATCCTTTGAAGCTATTTGATGTTTACCAATCCAAATTGCTTTGGTGAGGTCCCGTATGAATACTAAGATGAATAACCCGGATAACGGGGTAACTGATGACGGGCATATAGTCCCATTTATGCTTATGCGTTTAAACTTTATACTTGTGCACAATGTAGGTACGATAGCGATGATCACCGAGTACTTGCAGAGACCGCTTTATAATCTATTTGATTGTTAAATCGTTCGATGGTTTTTGATGAAACAAAGTAATGTTCAGGGTATCTAACACCCCTTAGTATGTTATTGAGAATTCTAGAACTCTTATCTTAATATTCCAGTTTATCTCTTGATATTTATTTCAACTATTGAGAAATATTCATACTAATGCTTCTACTTTTGATGTATGTTCTCAAACTACTTTATATACTTGCTGGGAAATTTGTGCTCATTCTTGCTTAAACTTTTCAGTTAAGGCTAATAACGTTGAGGGCTCGGGCAAGGACAAAGGAAAGTCTAAGATGAAATGATGAGAGTTATTTATGTAATAATTATATTTCTGCATATGATGTGATGTAGCGATAAACACTAAGTTTAAGTTTCAGTTTATTAAAGGTTGTAAAGACTTGGGACTTTATTTTGAATAAGTATGTAATAGTTATTATTATTATTATTATTAGAGTTACTTAGATAGATGATGATGTATGTTATATCGTGAGCACCATGTCCTGTAATCGATGTTACACGGATTTGGGGGCGTCACATTCCTCAAGTTCACCAAAAAGAGTTAGTGTGTCCACAGTAGATATAGTAGAGGAATCTTGAAGAGTAGTAATTTTAGAAGCAGACCTTTTGGGCATAGCCCGAAGCAATTTACGGTTGATCTCACTTTGAGGAATAGTCTTTTCCAGTAATTTCAAGGAGTTTATAAGGACTAGAAATCTTGCTTGAGCTAATTTGATGGTTTCATCTTTTTCGAGCTTGAACATTTCATAATCATGCATGAGCATACTTAGCTTGACTTCTCGTACTTTTGAAGTGCCTTCATGACTTACCACTAAAGTATCCCACATCTCTTTG
This sequence comes from Panax ginseng, assembly GCA_020205605.1. Classification (NCBI taxonomy): domain Eukaryota; kingdom Viridiplantae; phylum Streptophyta; class Magnoliopsida; order Apiales; family Araliaceae; genus Panax; species Panax ginseng. The sequence goes on from CM035143.1 coordinate 42,129,185, forward strand.
GCTGTGTTGAATGAAGAGACTTTATCTATCTCGGATTGTACCATGCCGCTGAGAAGTGTGTTCATTGCTTTTGAATCATATGAGACCATGTAGATTTCGGTTGAATCCATTTATAGCAGGACCTTTGGTGTCCCATCATCTCTTTGTGGAATAACTAGTCCATTCTCCACAATCCACCATTCCCAAGGATCTCTTTTAAGATAGATCCTCATTCGAAATTTCCAGAAGTTGTAATTTTCTGCTCCAAACAGCAAAAGAGGTCTATTGGTTGATTGACCTTCTTGATTGTTGCTCCCGAACTGTGCCATGTCAGAATCTTTCCCTACAAGTCACCTTTAAGACCAAGTAAGTAGAGCCTTGCTCTGATCCCAAATGAAATTCAGATAAGGCATACTTAGAAGGGGGGTTGAATAAGTGTGGGAGGCAACTATGACCAATTTTTAAACTTTAAATTCAAACTATTGAATATAGCCTACTGTATTGAAGAATGCAGCTTGCTGAATGAATGCAGTCTACCGAATTGAATTTTTTTTAAAAAAAATATCTTGCTGAATTTAGAAGTCAAATAAACTACTTGGTGTTAACACAATATCTCAAGATCAAGAAAATGTTTATATTTTAATTATTGAGAAAATTAACTATCTCGAGAAATAATAAAATAACACCAAGATTTTTTACGTGGTTCAGCTATTACCCTCTATAATAATAGCCTAGTCCATGTCCAATACCAACTAGTATTGGAGACTCACTTTTATTTCTTTAAAGAAACCATTGTTACAAAAACAGATTCTATCAAGTTGAATTACAATAACTCACTTGAGCACACTTGCTCCTTGTGCACCAATGCACCCCTTAAGCACCTAAGCTTCCTTGAACCTGTTTGTAAATAAACCTTAATCCACCTGGATTAAAAACCTTTAGACAACACTTAGTCTAAAAATATAAGATTACAATTATAGAGGTCTAATGATCAAAGCAAATAAGCAATTTAACAATGCAAGGCTCAACTAATGTATGCAATGATCAATTAATAACAGAAGGATATTACCGATTTATAGCCCACGAAAATATGCTGAATATAAACAGAAATATAGTAGCACAACAACAAATTTCAATTGCACCAAAATATCAAATAACTTTTTCAGTATATAAGTGCAATAAATGATTCAAGTGTTGTGGGTGTTGTAATTTTTTCCACTGATATCAGTACTTCTTTTATAACCTAGAAAATATATTACTGTTGTTGAAATAAAAAATTTTCGTTGCAAATATTTTGTTCTGTTATCAGACTTTGTTTACGTTGCCAACAGATCACAAAAGATAAGTATTGTTTTAGAAATACAGCTGTTAATGGCTAAGGAATGACAAATCCAATTATCTTTGGAAGTTTCAAAAATGTGTTGGACTCTTTCAATAATAATCCAAATTGAGTCTGAATCAGATACAAAGAGTACTTCTAGACTTTTTAATTCCCATAAAATCTACCGCTAACTGTTATCATGATAATAACATAACAAATTCCAACTTTTCAAAGATAATCATGATTTCATATTTTCAAGGCTTGTACCAATTTCATCTATTAAACATTCTACTGCCATAATGCCTTTTTATTTTACCAAGATATGAGTTACACAAATATCAGTACACATAGAGAATTAATACAGACAAAACTATTATGCATGCATGCTAATAAAATCAGATCACTAAAAAAACAATTAGCATATTTTAGGTGTGGGCCCATGTGCAAAATTAGGGTTCACATGACCTAATTAAATTAAATGCACAATTAGGGTTCCATGACCTCATTAAATGTGCAATTTAGGGATCGCATAACCTAATGGAATGAAGATGGAAAAGTCAGAAATAAATGTGCCAGACCGGGAGAAGCCTCCACGTGTCCCGAGGGGGAAGACTAGTGGAGGCGGCTCATTTTGGGAATTGATTGAGGGATTGGATTGGTGGCTTGAAGGACAGGGCAATATGGGCATTACTTTAATGTCTGAAGGGTATTTCTGGAATTTCATTGAGAACATGTGCCTAACATGTGATAACTTAAGTCCAGGGAACTCTATAAATACCCATTCCATACTAGGAAGGAGGAGGACTCTTTTGGTAGCTTAAGGCTTGAGATTCCACCTAAAAAGCACTAACAAGATTCGAACACTCTCTCAACTCAAGAATCAAGAAGGCTCTTGGAATCCCAATAACCCTAACACGGTTTCCAGTTCTAGGGTTCGCCACGCGTCGTTGGAGTAATTGACCACCTGTCGTTCTCTCCTCTACAATCAATCAATCAATTCCGTATTCTTCGTGGATTTCTCTCCTCCTAAGCCAACACGAAACCCTAACCCTAGCAAGGCGCGATTTCCTTGCCCACATTTATTTGGCGACTCTGCTGGGGAAGTGTAGAATTCATGAAGGGTATGCCCACAACTCGAAGTGGGAGAACTACTAGGAGAGCTGCTTCACCAACAAATAGCGTTACCTCACCGAATCCAGTTCCAAGACAAGTAACTCAAGCATTTCAAGGCGCAAACCTGGATTTTGACCAACAACTTGTTGAAGACGCTTCAGAAGGGAGTTCGACATCACCACATATGGCTAATCAACAACAAACCAACGCAGGAAGGCAAGGCGAGGATGCAGGTGGAGACCAGACTAATGCTGTGTAACTGGAGATGCTCAAGGCGTTGAAGGAAGCACGAGAAGGGCAAGGGATGATGATGGCCATGATGCTGGAAATGCAAAGGAAGCAAGAGGAGATGGGGAATTTCTGCCAGCAGTTGATGCAGATTCCCACTTTTAAGGCCATGTTCCCAGGAAGTTCGCAGGGGAAACAGGTAGGAGTGGAAGACAATAACAATGGCAGCAACAACAAAGAGAACCAGATTGTACCGCCCTCGACGAAAAGTCAATCGGTTCCAATAATAAACTTGGAGGCCCAACACAGTGGCGATGTGCCACAACTTAGGTTGGAAGCAAGCCAACCTCAGACAAACATCATCCCAACTGCTCTCCTATCAATTTCACAGGTGCAAATGCCAACCATTCCAGGCAATGTCCAGCGAGTGAGCCAGCAACTGCCACCCGTGCCAACTTTGCATGATGCAAATGTACATCAACCAATCTCTCTACCATACACATCGCCGATACAACAATATCTCTCAACACCCCAGAGAGTTCACACTATGAGCCAGTATGTGACGAAGGATGATATGATCGATGTGATCAATCAACTTCGTAGGCAGACATCTCGACCCTCGGAGTTGGACTTTACTCCGCCTTACCCGGCACACATTCGGAGGCAACCTTACCTGATAGGGTATATTGAGCATCCCCCGCAATTTCCAAAATACAACGGGGAGAAAGGAAATGCCAGGGAACATATTGCCAGGTTTGTAGAGTCGATGTCTTTGTGGCTGGGATATGATGAAGTGAACAACCACAACTTGTTGATGCGGGAATTCAACAAAACTTTGACAGATAGTGCCTTCAGTTGGTACTACAATTTGGAGAAGGGGTCAGTCCATGATTGGGATGACCTAAAATTACAATTTTTTAAGAAATTTTTCTATGTGTAGAAACAGGTAACCATTGTAGAACTCATACGGTTCAAACAGAAGCCGAATAAGGAGCTATCAGATTATGTTGATAGGTTCAAGGCCCAGGAACAGAAGTGTGCAGAGCCGATTGAAGAAAAGAACCTGGTCATCATTTGCAACAATGGTGCCTTAGATTCCTTCAAGCCCCACCTCATTACCAAGGCTTGTGATTCCTTCGCGACCCTCTCAGCTTTCTCACAAGACTTGGGAGGAATCATGACACTGCTCACTAGCCATGCGACGGTTACATGGAGGGGCAAGAGGACAGCAACTGTGGCTTTGGCTGACTCTCAGTCAAAACCATAAGGGGGAAAGAGGGAGAAGCATGAGAAAAATTTTGGTCGAAGCAAAGGAAGGCCTGGAGATAAATATGCAAGAAAGTCGGTCCCGGAGGCTATCACATGCAGTGAGAAAGCATTCGTCTATACGAGCAATGGATTGAACATGGGGTGGTGAAACCCCCAAGGCCTAGATTTGTAGTGACGGAGGAGATGAAGAGAAGGACAGACTTCTGTGTATTCCACCAATACGCGGGACACTCAACTATGGATTGTTATAGCCTGCGTAGAATATTCCACGAGAAGATGGCAAATGGGGAGATTGAACTGGGAAAGGAAATCAGTGTTCATGACAAGCCACTGCCAAATCACAAGGGGAAAGAAATATGCAACACTGTTATCCACAACACAATCCCAGAAGTGGAGATTATGGTGGAAGAAAAGGAGGAGTGTGACCCAGGCCTGCAGGTGACGACGTTAATGAATGGGGCCAAATTCGGAAATTTTTTCGATCAGATAGGGTTGGCCAAGGAAGCAAGGATTGAGGCAACCAGGGCAATCATTAAGGCCACCGAGACACAAGAGACTTGCATGGCCATAAGCAAAGGATTTATGAAGACGATGGAGGAAGAAGAAAATAAGATATCTTTCTCTAAAGCTGATAGAGAGATAAGATACCCGCACAACAGACCGCTGTATATGACAGTGGTAATCAATGGCATCGAAGTATGGAGGGCGTTCATTGACAATGGAGCATCTGTAAATATTATGCCCTATACCATGTTCAAACGGTTAGGCCTGCCAGAGAAGAAGATAGTGAAGGAACAAAAAAACATTATAGGATTTTCTAACCAGAGCACAAGAACCCTAGGACAGATCAAGGTAGACATGCAAGTTGGAAAGATTCGAGGGCCTGTAATGTTCCATGTTGTAGAGGTAGAGGCAGCATACCATGTCTTGCTGGGAAGGGCTTGGCAAAATGACTATGGGGTGGTACCCTCAGTCTTTCATCAGTGCCTGAAAGCTATCTGGAAAGGGAAAGAAGTGAAGGTACCAACAACTCGGAATCCCTTTGGACCAGAGGAGGCACACATCACCGAAACAACTTTCTTCGATGATGTCGCTGAAGAGGGAGAGAACCAGATCACGAGGCCTGATTCCTTAAGACTAGCAAGCTGGAAGGAAGTGCAGGAAGATAAGTTTGTACCTGCAGAAAAGGTGAAGAAGAAGACCTCGGAACATGGAGAGTGTTCCAAAAATATGAAGCCAGTAGTAGTGGACTTGGAGAAGGAAGGAAGAGAAGAGAAGAAAAGGCCAGCAGATCCTGAAGATGCCAGAAATATAATAAATGCCAAGCGGATAACACAGTCTGAGGATGGCCAAAAGGCAAAATGGGAGAGGGTTATAAAACCCGACGGAAAGGTAATGTTTCGATTGTGACGGTGCAAGGGGGAAGAGCCCAAAGAAGCGTGCAAACCCAACGGCTCAGGAGTGTCCCCCACTCCAGCAATAATGAAGAAGAAGAAGATGTACAACAGAAGGTAGAACCAGCTCCAGAATGCTTGGAGGATAGGCCAAAACCTCAACAAAATGAATTAGAAGAAGTTGATTTGGCAATAGATGGAGGAACACCAAGACCGACTTATGTCAACAAGGAGCTTGAGGCTAACCAGAAAGAGGAGCTCACACAACTATTGCGAGAGTATAGGGACATCTTTGCTTGGAATTACGACGAGATGCCTGGAATTGACAAAGATCTTGTGGAGCACAATCTAAACATAAGCCCAGGAATGAAGCCAGTGAAGCAAGCACCTCGCAACTATGCACCCGAAGTCGAAACCTAAATAAAGGAAGAAATCAAAAGTTGCTGGAAGTAGGGTTCATCAAGCCGATCCAACATCCAACATGGCTTTCCAGCATCGTACCGGTAAAGAAATCAAATGGACAACTACGAATATGTGTTGATTTCAGAGACTTGAACAAGGCATGCCTGAAGGACATGTATCCATTACCTAACATAGACACTTTGGTAGATGAAACGGCTAATCATGAGATGATGTCATTCATGGACGGGTTTGTGGGTTACAATCAGATAAAGATGTCCATAGAAGATGCAGAATTGATAGCCTTTCGTACCCCGTTTGGGAATTTCTACTATGTAGTAATGTCATTCGGGTTGAAGAATGTGGGGGCAACTTATCAAAGGGCAATGCATGCCATATTTCATGACATGAATCATGATATAGTGGAGGACTATGTGGACGACATAGTGGTGAAATCCAAAAAGGCGAAAACTCATGTGGAGGACTTGAGGAAAGTGTTTGAGCGATGCCGAAGGTATAAGTTGAGGATGAATCCGAAGAAGTGCGCCTTTGGAATGACGGCTGGAAAATTCTTGGGCTTCTTGGTGCACAACAAAGGTTTAGAGGTGGACCCAAGCAAGGCAAAAGAAGTTACAGAGATGCCCCCACCAAAGACGCAAAAGCAATTGAAGAGCTTTCTAGGGAAGGTCTCGTACATGAGAAGATTCATGCCAGCATTAGCCGAAGTCACAGAACCTTTCGGCAAATTGCTAAAAGGAAAGGCACAATGGGACTGGGGGAAAGACCAACAACAGGCCTTCGAGAAGGTAAAGAGAATTTTATCTTCAGCACAAACGATGGTAGTGCCACAAAGAGGAATGCCATTACAATTGTACATCACATCTACCAAGAAGTCTATAGGGGGATTGATCACGGAAGAGGTGGATGGAGAAGAGAAACCTATGTATTACATTAGCCGGATAATCAGAGGACCGAAAACCAGATATTCACAAGTGGAGAGGCATTACCTAGCGTTGGTGTTCATTGCACAGAAAATGCGGCATTATTTTCTAGCGCACGAAGTAAAGATTGCAACAAAAACTGATCCAATCAGATACCTATTGACTAGGCCAGCATTAGTAGGGAGACCTGCCAGATGGATGATGATTCTTTCAGAATACGACATCAAGTGTGTAACACCAAAGGAAATCTAATGTCAAGCCTTAGCAGACCTGCTAGCTCAATTTCCAAATGGAGAATATGAACCCCCTTTTGAGGATCTTCCGGGTGGAGAAGTAGAATCAATCGACTTGATGGATGAGGTCCCAGAATGGTGGAGTTTGGCTTTTGATAGATCATCTGCAGAAGGTAAAGGCGGAGCAGGAGTGGTGTTGACCACCAAAGAAGGAAATGAAATATCCTTGTCATACAAATTGGACTTCCCTTGCACAAATAATGAAGCAGAATACGAAGCGTTCATACTAGGATTGTTGGCAGCTCAAGAGTTGGGAGCCAAATATCTTAAAGTAAAGGGAGATTCAAACCTTATAGTGCAGCAGATAAGAGGCCAATTCAGAGTGAAGGAACCTATCTTGGCGCCGTATCGAACTGTAGCACAAAAGGTGATGGAAGCTTACAAGAAGGTGGTGATTGAATATGTGCCAAGAGGACAAAATAAATAACCTGATGCACTAGCAACAGTAGCATCTCGAGTCTATGTCCAAGGGGAAGATTTGGATGTGAAGGTAATGAAGAGAACCCACCCAACCACAGTGCTAGACTTGTTCCCCAAAGACATGATAGACGATTGGAGATATGACATCTCCCATCAATTACAAACAAAGGAAGGAACAATACCAATCGTGGAGCTACAGAAGTACAACATCATCAAAGGTGTTTTGTATCACAAAGAAGCAGATGGTGTATTGACACGATGATTGGGGAGGCAAGAAGCAAGTAAAGTCTTGCATCAGGTGCATGAAGAGAACTGCGGGTTTGCAGACATAGGTCTGTATCGTAGGTTGCAACGCCAAGGGTATTATTGGCCTGAAATGAAGAAGGAAGCAGATGCCCTACAACGCCACTGTGTTTCATGCCAAGAATACCCTGGGGAGGATGAATGTGCTTTCATTGATGACATAGCGGATTGGCGAATTCCTTATGTGGACTTCTTACAAAGCGGGACTCTTTTGACCGAAAAGAAGGATGCAATTATAATAAAGGGGAAGTCGCAACGATTCTTCTTACAAAATGGAGAATTGTTCAGAAGAGGTTTCAATGGCAAGCCCCTATGGTGTCTAGAACTAGGCGAGGCCAAAGATTTGGTTTATCAAATGCACAAGGATGAACATCAAGGGGGAGCCAAGTTGTACAAACAACTTATCGATCATGGTTACTATTGGCCGAAGATGGAAGGAGATTGTATAGAATTTATCAAAAAGTGTCATATTTGTCAAATACATAGAAACTTGATACATGCTTCCGCCGTGGATTTGCGCACTTTAGCAACACCATGGCCCTTTCATACATGGGGAATGGATCTTATAGGTCCTGTACACCCTAATTCTAAGGGCAACATATGGATTTTAACTGCCACCAAGATGTACACAAAGTGGGTGGAAGCCATACCCTTGAAGAAGGCCACGGGACCAGCAGTGGAAAATTTTATCAAGGAGCACATCATTTGCCGTTTCGGGATCCCGAAGATCATTTTGTCGGACAATGGAACCCCCTTCATCAATAGGGATATCAAAAGTCTGATGGAAAGATACAGGGTGAAACATTACAAATCATCACCCTACTACCCGAAAAGCAACGGACAAGCAGAAGCGACAAACAAAACTTTGATAAAAATCTTATTAAAGACCTTAGACGATCATCCGAAGAAATGGGCAGAACAACTACCAATAGCGTTATGGGCATATCGAACTTCAAAAAGAAAGCCTACAGGCAAAACCCCATACGCTTTGGTTTATGGTGAAGAAGTTATCTTACCCGCCGAAATAGAAATACCTTTGGCTCGAATGAGACTTCGAAGCTTAGTCGAGGAAGAAAGCCGACCAGCCGCCCTAGAGGCCTTAGCCGACTTCTGAGACAAGGCTAAAGAAAAGCTTGAACGGTACCACGAAAGACTGCGACGACAATACAACACCACCGGTGGTACCACGACAAATTCTGGTGGGAGACCTGGTCATCAAAACGGCAACTCAAGTTATGAGGGGGACCCCAACCACCAAATTTTACCCCAAATGGGAAGGCTCGTATAGGGTACGAGAGATCTCCAAAAGCAGGTATTGCAAGTTATCTCGTGTGGGATCAGATGTTGTCTCAGGCCCATTAAACTTGAAATGGGTAAAGAAATATTACACATGAGAAGAGCATCACAAAAGTTATACTTTCAACTTCAAAAGTAATCGAGGCACCTGAATCACAGCCCTCGGAAGTTACACTTTCAACTTCAAAAGTGATCGAGGTACCTGACTAACAGCCCTCAGAAGTTACACTTTCAACTTCAAAAGTGACTGAGGCACCTGAGTATAAGCCCTCAAACCCGAAAGTTACACTTTAACTTTGAAAGTGGAGAATGTTATGCTTTATTCGACAAAAGCAAGAAAGTTACACTTTATCTCTAAAAGTGGAAAACGTTATGCTTTCTTCGATAAAAGCAAGATTTACTATGTGAAACGTTATGCTTTTCGTTAAAAGCAATTTTTTATCAATAAATTGACAAACTTTCACTTATACTTGAATATTTTAATTTTCTTAAAAAAAAAGTATAAATTCAAGTGTTGGTTTGTGAATAATATATATATATATATATATATATATATATTTGACAAAATTCATGTTTTCTTATAATACCTATTGTTGTCTTGGAATATTAATTTGAAAAACTTGAGATTCAATGATAAATATTGAGTTTTAAGGAATCATTCAAATTAAAGGCAATCAACAAGGTTAAAGAAACCACGTTCTGATAAATGAAATATGTGTAAATGAGTTTCTAAAATAGGAAATCGAAAAAAAAAACTACAACAATAAGTTATGATCTAAAGGCCAAGACATATCAAAATAAAGAGGAGGCACAACTAAAGCTTCCAAGTCAGCAACGACAGTATCTCGAATCTTAAGATTTGTATCTTTCAGCTCCCTAACCTGTTGAGTAGTCGACTCTAAGTCCCGGCGCTGACACTCTACCTCCCCAAGTTTTGCCTCTAGATCCGTGACACCGCCCCTCTAAATCTTGAGATCGGATCTTCAATTTGTTTGCGACTTCATCAAGCTCGTAAAGTCGCATCCGAAAATGATTCATCTTTACACTTACGTACAGCAACCTCTGAACGTAGTGAAACAAGATTAAAACTCGACTTGAGAAGATCCAACCTATCACGAAAAGGAGACATGTCAACACCTACGGCTGCAAGGTCATCTACATCATCGCTAAACTTCTTCAAGTCCTCAACTCGCAAGGAATATAAAGAAAGAGTATGCAACCCAAGAACAAGGCCTACGAAATTGTTGCCTCTTTTATAGTTCTTATAAAAACATCTTCGGCTCTAACTCATCTGAAAGTATGCGAATATCAACAAATGTCTGAGTAAGTAAAAGTATCGATCCCACGAGAGAAAGTGTTAACTTTAGACTACTATGCATTAATTAACTCACTATATTTATATGCTAAGACTATGGACTTAATTGTTGATTTAAACTAATTATGATTACCAACTAAAAATAAGAGTATAAATGGACTAAATATAATGTGGAAACAATGGGATCTAACTTCATTCAATATTTCATTCAATCGCCATATATCATGCACGAGAAGTGTTCACATATCACGGGATAATAGCCAAGGGCATAAAAGCGAGTTATAACCATTTTCCAATGCACTATAACCAACTCACATATCATCTACAGATGTTAGAATCTATGTAATCACCAATACCATCACAATTACCATATTCCTATGCAATTGTAATCCTATTGATTTTAAGCACAACCCTTATTCTAGCTCATATACGACAAAATAGTATATTCTATCACATTTCACAAAATATACAATCCCCATATTAGCGTGCTATCATGATTTCATCCATATTCATATGTTCATTTCTATTCCATACAAATACTAACATGAAGATTATCAGTCATTCATACATACAAACCAACCATGATAGATAACCCAATGATATGCAAAACAAATCTAACACTTAGATGTGCAACCAAATTACATATTAAAATCCGTTAGGATCCCATAATGGAGTTTAGTTCATGGCGGAACCAAAAGCCATTATGGGATCAAGGCTAAACATGATCAATAAACAAACGAATGGAAGAAAGTTAGAATGATCAAACCCAATCGTTGAATAGAAACCAATGATTAACTATTGAATCCACAAAGAATTCCCATAAACAATAATTAATATCCACGATGACAGAGATCTCCAAGAAGAAGTAGAGAAAAATAGACGTTATGGCTTTCTCCTACGTTGGAATCTCTCCCAAGTGTAAAACCCTAGTTTCTACTATGAAAGTTACGTAATAAAAAGTCTATCCTCCTCCTCGCACACGTCGAAATCGTTTTATACCACATTACACATCATTAAGTTGAAAATAAAAATAAAACAAATTACGACATCGACATCATGCATGCATGTGCTAGCGTCCCTAGTGTTTACGGCTCGCGGTAGCGAGACTTCGATGAGTTCAGACCAAACCCGGCGTCCTCTCGCGCGATGTCGCACTCTCATACCTCATGGTATGAGATGAGTCTCTCATGATCGTGGCGTCCCTTTCCTCTCATGGTAGCGCTTGACTTGCGAAGGTTCCCATGTAAAGCTCTCACTCTACTTCGGCGGCGCGCGCGAGTGCTGCTTTGTCTTGCCGCTTGGCGGCGCTGCTGTGTCTGCAATTCACGAGTGCGGTTTCACCTTTGCTTGCTTCTTCTGCTACTTGCTTTAATCCTCATGCTTTAGCTTGATTTCCATGCCTCATTGTACCTCCATGCCATGCACATCCTCGCCTTTCAACTAGCCTTCACATCATCCAGCTCACCGATACCTCGAATTCCACCAAAATGAAGCCGATTCACACACTTGTTCACCAAAAGGAGTTTTAAGTATATGCGATGCAAAATAACGTGAAATACAACTAAAACAAAATGAAATGTACTCGAGGTGGGCACAATTAGCATGGATTAATATCTGATAAGTGAGTAAAAATATCACTTATCAAATACCCCCAAACTTGAGCTGTTGCTTGCCCTCAAGCAATGCATATAAATGAACAACTTTGAAAATGTAACTACTAAACTATGCAACTACTCTATGATGCAACTAGTCTCACATAATCTTAGCCATATGCAAATTTGTTAAAATTACCTCGGTGAACTATCCAGATTCGAACATAGTTTCAAACCAAACCATAGACATAACATCATACACTCGGATAATTCATGGCATTTGCCATAGAGATCTTGTGTGTGTGTGTGTGTTGTTCCACGAAAACTTGATCCAAGCAAAGATTATATATCTACCTTTGCTCCAAACAGAAAATTATAGTCTAAATCAAGATTCATGTATATTCATGCAACATAGGCATTTAAACATATCACCATAAAACTAAGGCTCAACAATGGGTTTATTGCTTTATTACTACTCACGAGGGCGATTTACGCACTTTCATGCGGTGTTTATTGCTATTATATTTTTTACATGGCCAGTGCGATGTCTTAATCCATTAGGCACTGCTTGCTACCCCTTAGCGAGCTTTCAACCAACGACTCCCAGACCATGAAAGACCTTAGGGCACTAGGTGTAGAGACAATCCCCTCGGGCGTACTTACTCAAGTAGCTAGGACCCACGAATTAAGACTAATCACGTTATTGCTATTTCTTTTTTCTTTTTTTTTATACACAACATGCCCATGTTTCCCCAAAATTTACACTTCAATGACTTACAGTCTACAACATTTTCCTCATGTTTCTCTTTTTAAAACTACATGTTCTATTGATCAATGCAAGACACACATCTTAGACTTACAAGTGAATGTGAACACAATTATGTGCAAACCAAAGCATATAAGCGACAACATGAATCGCATTGTGTAAAACATTATATCCAGTTGTGTTATGCAACATATTACGAAATCGTTCACAATTCACTATCATCATTGGCTTAGGCAAAAATTTCTATTTATACACAAGAAATTTATGTGAGACATTAAACTAAACATACTATCAATGAATAAAAAAATAAAAAAAATTTTATGCTAAAATTTAACTAACACATATTCATGCAAAATTAAACTAAACATGCTAAAATAAAATGAACTAAACTACTATGCAAGTACACAATACCCCCAAACTTAAAATGTTCAATGTCGCATTGAATGAAGGTAAAGATGCGAGAAAAACTCCCTAATTATCGGCATGACCACCCTCCTCGGGTGGTGAATGCAGTGGTGGATCTCTGACACAGCGGTTCGAGCTGGGGCCATTCAAGCATGGTTCCTTCTTTGTTGCGAATGCTTGACCAAAAGCCACAGGTGAGTCCGTAGCAAAAGTTCCAAGATTGTCATCTGATCGTCGACTTTGCGCTCCAACCTTGGAGGTGTCGATCGCTGAGAGGCAGTTGCTCACGGGTAGATGGACCCCTTCACCGAGTACGTGGGGGTGGCTGGGTTGGCGCGAAAATGGTGGGTCGGAGAATGAATCCGCGTCCGCGCGGATGTGGCTCGCCACCTGCCCAGTCCTCAAATTTGGTAATTGTGGAGTGCGTGATATCTTGGCTTGGATACTGCATTTGCTCATTGCCCCAACTAACCCCTTGCTGTGCACATAACATGGCTATCACTGAAGCGTGTGGGATGCTGCCAGTGGTAATTCCCTTCAGATACTTGACAATGTTTTGATGGATCAAATACCCGACGTCAATATATTACGCGATGATGATGCCCCACGAATTATGGCTCTCTCTGCTTTGTGATTTCATGTTGATCATGCGATGATGGCAATAATTTAGCGCAAATGAGCAGATTCCATGCCTTGGCGTCTGGAATTCGATCTTGGTTCTTTGGAAAAATGCGAGGTTGAGTCGTCTGAGGCTTTGTAAGTCCATCGGGATCCGGGAATGCACAATTCTGCGATGACCTGCTCCAAGTCTGTTTCCTGATGAGCTCCCGTGATCCAATTGGCCGCCCCTGCTGGTGGTCTAGCGGGGAGCCTCAGCACGTTTCTAATGGCGGAGGGTTGGTAGTTTACCTCTGTACAACGAACCATAGAGGTATCGTTCATGGTGGCTTTGGCATTAGCATAGAACTCTCGAACTATGCTCATGGGAATCGGCGTGGGTGCAGCAGTCAGTCCAGCCCAACCTCGTTCGCGAATCATGGCACATAGTTCCCCATCCTGACCTTCTGGCCTAAATCCTCTTTCCTTGATGAATGTCTTCGCGACAATGCGATAGTACTCCTGCTGGGCCTCCAAACACAGAAATTTGCTATGATCGACAATATCCTCCTCATGATCGTCGGAGGAAGATGAAGAGGATGAAGATGCCCTTATTCTCTTTGGACCCATTGGAGATAGAGATCATGAATGAATATCTTGAAGGAACGAATGTATTTGCAAACTGATGAAATTCACTCTTGCTTGTGCTATCCCAATAGAGAGCCCTAGCTTTATATCATGAAGGAGATGGGGATGAGCACGGAATCGTGGAGGAAATCGTGGAGATTTGAGGGAGAGAAATCGCCTCAATCACATGGCGATAGAGATATATGGCGTGAGTTGGGGAGAGTGAGAGATTTCCGCTTACATTAGTATCGCACATAAGAGTCCAAGCGATTCCAATTTCTATTTTGAACTATTTTTATCCATTTGGACCCGCCTGCATGTGTGCTGTGCATTGCGCGATGATAAGCTTCCTTGGGCGTGGGTAGCGAGACTTATGAAAAGGCTCGTGGATTAATGGAATTGAATGCAGTAGCGAGTTGATCTTATTTGGGATCGTGTGACGCGAGACTCAAATCTGACCGATCTGCTTTGATTTACTCTTCCATCGGTGATGCTCTTTAATCATTGTACTGCTACTGCAGGATATTAATTCACATGAATAAGACATATAATAGTGGTGGTGTTATGCGACATTAATATCAGTGTATACTAACTAATATTACACTCGCTTATCCCATAACTTTCGTTATCACTTTGAATTTGAACTACTAACTAAAAATAATCAAAAGGAAATAACGACAATAATTGAATTCTTGGGTGAAGAATTGATGGGTTGCCTCCCATCCGGTAGCTAAGTTATAGTCAATTAAGCTTGACTATCTCGAACTTCTCACGTCATATCAATAAGTGTGGTGCCTTCCTTGCATCCTTGGCACCACGAAATTTGATCACTTGGCTTTCATCAACGGCTCCACCTTGACTCTGCATTTTCATCCATTTACATATCTCTGAGAGTCATCTATTCTCGGGTTGTGTATCCAATCCTTGCGGTTTCCATCTACCGGATCAACTAGAAAACACTCTTCTTCATCAATTTGGGAGCTTTATTGCGTTGAAGGCGTTGAATGTAACCTCTCGATCTTGTACACGCATAGTTAATTCCCTTTTACGAACATCTATGGAAGTCACCTTGTGGCCAAGAATGGTCTTCCTAGTATGATCGGTATATTCTTGTCTCTTGAAATCTAAAATGATAAAATCAATAGGAAAGATGAACTTATCCACTTTAACCAATACATCTTCAACAATTCCCGTGGATATCTGACGGATGGAATCTGCTAACTTTAATGATATGTTAGATTGGTTGTGGTAGGATAATCCCAACCCAGTTGAATATTGACGATGGCATCAAATTTATACTTGCTCCCAAATCACATAAACACTTGTTAAACTCCATCTTCCCAATAGTGCACGAATTGTGAAGCTACCCGGATCTTTTCGACTTTGGAGGTAACTTACGTTGAAGCCTTTGCCTTTGCATTCTTCTTCATCAAAGCTACCATTTCAAACTCATCTAATTTCCTCTTCCTTGACGATATACCTTTCATGAACTTTGCGTAGCTTGGCATTTGTTCAATGCTTGACAAAAGGTATATTGATTTGCGACTTTTGAAGACCTCTAAAAACTTGTTTGATACTGTTTGTCATCTTTACCTTTGCTAACCTTTGCGGATATGGTATTCGAGGTGCGATGGTTGTAGTGGACTCTTGACCTTCTCTTACGAACACCTTTATTCGTTTCATTTTCTTTGAACCTCATAATTTTCGAGATTTTTATCCTCCTCGGTTTCTTTCTCTTGCATCGGTAGTAGCATGGCCTCCTTAGTGTATCATCTTGCAGCGGTAGCGCGACTTGCGAATCTTGTCAAGTCTTTCCCGGATCGCAATGTTATTGCTTGACCTTTGCTCCTTCCGTCTCTTCTAGGATTTGCCTACGTGTTACTTGGCGAAGCACCTTGGGGCCTATTAGTAAGCATGTCACCATTTTGCCCCATTTGCGTCTCTAAATTCTTGATAGCCCTTTGCTTGGCTTTTGATCATGACCTCGGTGTTTTCCATGTATTTCAACATCATCTCCTCCACTTGATTTCTTCTCTGGATGTGATGCACGTTGGAGTGTGGTGTTATTCTTTGTTGAGTAAATCCGGTGGAAATGGTGGTTTTCGGTATAAAAGCGTGGTTGTCTTGTTGTTTGTTGAAAGCTGTTGATTAATTTGGGCCCGATTTTGTTGTTGTCCTTGGTTGTTAGACCGGTTTGAAGTTTGGATGATTGCGGTTGTTGGGGTGGTATGTGTTGGAATTGGCCTTGGTCCTTTCTGTAGGAGTTTACATCTTGAACTATTACGGTGATAGCACATTGAGTGCGTGGAGTGTGACCCACTTTAAATCTCACAAACAAAAGCAACCGTCTTCACTTTACTCTCTGCCAGCGTCTCTATTTTCTTATGCATGGGCGCCATTTGTGCCGATAGGTTTGTGTAATCGCATCCACCTCCACATACACTGCAACTTTGGGTTGAGACATCCGAGTTGTAGGATTCTGATAGTCATTCGTGGCCATTGTCTCGATAAGCGTATAGGCCTCATCATAGCTTTTTGCCCATAATGCCCCTCCTGCAATTTGCATCTGATCGATGCAGGCGCCATCCCAAGCCACTTTGTAAAATGAATTAATTACCAGCCAGTCTGGTAAACCATGATGTGGACACTTCTAAGCATCTCCTTATACCTTTCCCATGCTTCATATAAGGATTCACCTGTTGTTGTTCAAAGCGAGATATGGTTGTCCTCATCTTTGCGGTCTTAGCCATTGGGAAAAAAACTTGGCTAAAATTTTACGTGCTAAATCCTCCCATGTAGTAATCGATCCAGCAGGCAAAGAATGTAACCAACTCCTTGCTTTATCCCTCAATGAAAATGGGAATAACCGTAGTCTGATGGCATCTTCCGTCACACCATTATATCTGAATGTGTCACAAATCTCGATGAAGCTTAATAGGTGCTCATTCGGATCATCTATAGCAGCACCCCCAAACTGTACTGAATTCTGCACCATCTGAATAGTGCCCATTTTTATTTCGAAGGTGTTTCTTTGCTATCGTGGTTTTGACTATGCTAGGCGTAAATTCATTTATGTTAACATGGAATATTCCCTTAGAGCAGATGCTCTTCTCTTGGATCAATCCTTTGTTCTTACGCCATATTGGTACGTAATGCTTTCTAACTGCTCTTGCAGATTTATCCATACACTCGCTTTTCCAACCTTTTAGTTTATATTAGCTTGTCTTTGGTGTTAACTCTCGAATTGGAAGATCGTGTGTGCATAAAACTTCTACAAGTACACATAACCAAAAACAAAATAAAAATAGAAATGAGAAATGAAACAAATTGTCTAAGTCATACAATCTGACTTTAAACTAATGATAATTATCTAAATTAACGCCTTTCCCGTGAGCGGCGCCAAAAAACTTGTTGCCTCTTTTATAGTTCTTATAAAAAAGAGCTCTAACTCATCAAGTATATACGGGTCAACAAATAATCTGAGTAAGTAAAGTATCGATCCCACGGAGAAAGTGTTAACTTTAGACTACTATGCATTAATTAACTCACTATATTTATATATGCTAAGACTATGGACTTAATTGTTGATTTAAACTAATTATGATTACCAACTAAAAATAAGAGTATAAATGGACTAAATATAATGTGGAAACAATGGGATCTAACTTCATTCAATATTTCATTCAATCGCCATATATATATGCACGAGAAGTGTTCACATATCACGGGATAATAGCGAAGGGCATAAAAGCGAGTTATAACCATTTTCCAATGCACTATAACCAACTCACATATCATCTACGGATGTTAGAATCTATGTAATCACCAATACCATCACAATTACCATATTCTGTATTGCTGATTGTAATCCTATTGATTTTAAGCACAACCCTTATTCTAGCTCATACGGCAAAAGCAATATATTCCTATCATTTCACAAAATATACAATCCCCATATTAGCATGCTATCATGATTTCATCCATATTCATATGTTCATTTCCAATTCCATACAAATACTAACATGAAGATTATCAGTCATTCATACATACAAACCAACCATGATAGATAACCCAATGATATGCAAAACAAATCTAACACTTAGATGTGCAACCAAATTACATATTAAAATCCGTTAGGATCCCATAATGGAGTTTAGTTCATGGCGGAACCAAAAACCATTATGGGATCAAAACTAAACATGATCGATAAACAAATGAATGGAAGAAAGTTAGAATGATCAAACCCAATCGTTGAATAGAAACCAATGATTAACTATTGAATCCACAAAGAATTCCCATAAACAATAATTAAATCCACGATGACCAGAGATCTCCAAGAAGAAGTAGAGAAAAATAGACGTTATGGCTTTCTCCTACGTTGGAATCTCTCCCAAGGTGTAAACCCTAGTTTCTACTATGAAAGTTACGTAATAAAAGTCTGGTCCTCCTCTGACACACGTCAGAATCATTTTTTACCCCATTACACATCATTAAGTTGAGAAATAAAAATAAAACAAATTACTGACATCGACATCAGCGCATGCGGTAGCCTGTGGCGTCCCTAGTGTTTACGGCTCGCGGTAGCGAGACTTGATGAATTCGAGACCAAACCAGACGTCCTCTCGCGCGGTCGCGCACTCATGCCTCATGGTAGCGCATTTGAGTCTCTCATGATCATGCGTCCCTTGCCTCATGGTAGCGCTTGACTTGCGAAAGGTTCCCATGTAAAGCTCTTGTACTTTCATTGGCGGTAGCGAGTGCCTGCTTTGTCTTGCCTTGCCACGGCTTGTGTCCTATAATTCTGAGTCTGGTTTCACTTTTGCTTCTTCTTGCTTTACTTGCTTTAATCCTCATGCTTGCTTGATTTCCATGCCTCATTGTACCTCCATGCCATGCACATCCTCGCCTTTCAACTAGCCTTCACGCATCCGCTCACAGATACCTCGAATTCCACCAAAATGAAATGATTCACGCACTTGTTCACCAAAAGGAGTTTTAAGTATATGCGATGCAAAATAACGTGAAATACAACTAAAACAAAATGAAATGTACTCGAGGTGGGCAAATTAGCATGGATTAATATATAATATAAGTGAGTAAAAATATCACTTATTTAGAACGAGTAACTCTCATCTCCTCGACATCAGAGGACCCCTGGGGAGGAGCTAGAGAGGACACCCGAAACGGAGCCTGTGGTGGAAGACTCCTGGAAGTAGTGGGAACCTGTGATGGAATGATCTGCTTAGGGGGAGACGACTTAGGCATCAAAATGTCACGCCAACCAATCCTGCCACTTGGGTCAGCAAAGTGCCGAAGTAACATTGGGCTTGGGAGAGCATAGCAGCCGGCCATATTGAAGATGTTGTGGAATAGAGACTGGCAATGAACAAATCAAGGTATCATCCTCCCATCTTTTAAGATTGATTTGCCAGTAATTACGTTCTCCAGTAGTATATTGCCCGCTCCGGGAGTCATCTGGTATGACAAAAAGAAAGGATCTATAGGGATCACTTGATAGCCTCAGAAATGCCCATGTAAAAGAGGGGGAGGTAGAGACGAAATTGAGAAGAGCATCCTCATAATTCCCCCGGCAGGTGTGACCGAAAGGGCGTTCCTGGTCATATCCAAATTGTCTCATGACCCTATGAGGAGAATACAGTATAGTACCAAAACTATTATTCTCAAGGAAATAGGGAAGCTCTGTAGACCGAAGGAAAACGAACCAAGACAGTGCGGAGCCACTCAAGCTATTTCTGTTGAGGTTGGAGAAGGTACGAAATTTGTTCTTGTAGAAGTAAGGTAGATGACCGCAACCCCCTGAAACAATGGTATAGGGACGAGCAGTGAAGCATGAATAATCATCAAGGAAATATCACAAATCCGTACTGTCAGGACTAGAGAGGTGATCAATCCAACGTAGCATGCGAGGAATGATGTTGCGTGGTGGGAGAGAATGAGACTTCTTCTTCTTCGTAGAAAGATGCTCAAGATCGGAATAGCCCGGAAAGCGCTCGAAAAGAAAGATTTGAAGGAAGGAGAATGGAATGAAGCAATTGACATCATACCTGAGTAAATAAAAAAAATATATTATAGAAAAGGTTAAAGGAAAAGAAGCGCAGTTTGAAAGACAATTAAATATAAAATATGAAAGTGATTACCTCCCAACGGATTCTTTCATGGCGACGATATAAGGTCCCTAGGAAGAGAGAAGCAAGGGGAATCTCCAAGCCTCGGGATAACAACGCTGCCATACTGAACATACCGGTAGAAGGACCGTCTATGGGAGACCCAGGGAAGATGAAATGGGACAACCACATAACCAGATAAGCCGCCAGAGGAAAGGGACAAGTTTCTTCACGGAAGGCAAGAATGACTTTGTCGTGAAATGAGTCGGCTTCCAATCGGGTTGGTCTTGAGCTGTTCCACTGGTTGGTCTTGTAATCACGGAAGAAATAACGCACCCAGGATAACCAAGAATTCTTTTTTTGACTTGAGCTCTCGATGTCCGGAAGGAGCGTATCTCCCTTGAAGTGGGAAGATTGCCTGAAGGCTTCCATCAAGTAGGCAACACATTCGTTATCTCTAGTGGACATGTTAGAAGGGTTGCAGGAGTTCGAAGCAACAATGGGAAGGCTACAAGATGAGATTCAAAATAAATATATATATTTCAAAAAAAATGAGAATGAATGAAAGGAATAAAAGAAGAAAACTTACAGATAGAGGGCATAAACATCCTCTAGAGTAGGGGTGAATTCCCCCCAGGCAGTGACGAATGTGCAAGTAGAGGAACACCATCGTGAGATCAACACAGTAAGTGCGTTATGGTCCTGGTAAATCCGTAGGTCTCTACACAGTTGAACACAGCGAAAGATACTCGCATTCTTGAGTATTTCCACATATTCAGCGTTGTCAAGGATCTCGTCGGTCCAATCCTGCCATCCTTGAATGCGACTAGATGAATCTGACAGGAAGCGAAGGGGACTGAATGGGTACTCTTGCTTCTCTATGCATAGGCGAGGAATGCAATCGGCATGAGGAAAGTCATCCCAACCTCCGTAAGTTTGGGGCATCGAAAATGCCTTCTTTCTCTGGGGGAGGAAAAGTTGTACGGTCATAGTCTCTAACTCTATCCCAAAAGAGGTCAGAAGGACCAAAGAAGGGAGTTATTCCCCCAATCAGTGATGAATGGGGACTCCTTGGTAGTCCTT
Organism: Panax ginseng; assembly: GCA_020205605.1. NCBI lineage: Eukaryota > Viridiplantae > Streptophyta > Magnoliopsida > Apiales > Araliaceae > Panax > Panax ginseng. Next base: position 42,150,651 of record CM035143.1, read on the forward strand.
AGTTCTGTAGAGCATTCAGGAGAAAGGGCCTACAGACAAGGGGGAGATCATTATAACAATTCTAGAGAAAGTATATCAAGAATGTCAAGTAAAGTATATGAACATAAAGTACTCACCATGGCAAAAAGGAACGAATGTCCGAGAGTTAAGCTTCAAAACACCTGAAAAGAAGAAGAAACAATGTCAGAAAGATTGAGGGAGTACATTTATGCAAGAAAAAATTCCCGAAAATTTTTGAAAAAACTTCGGATGGCCAAAATCCATCCTTCGGAGCCTTTTTTGGACTTATAACGGCATATGTCATGGCAAAGCGATGACTTTTGAAGGGCTCGTCGATACAGTCATTTTGATATATTATAGGCCCAAAAACTCCAAATGACGCTCCTAATAGTAGAGGCTCGTCGTCCCGAACTTCATTTTTTTTGCCCAAAACATGAATTTCTGCCTAGAGTTCACCCCCTAGGGTTTGGCCCCCTTAGGGTTCGGCCCCCTAGGGTTCGGCCCCCCTAGGGTTCGGCCTCCTAGGGTTCGCCCCCTAGGGGTTTGGTCATCTAGAGTGGTTTCGTCGTATGCAAGCATATCAGTTTTTCTCCTTTCGCGTTTTCGTCAAGGAAAAATGTTAAATCTTTCTTCATTATCCGAGGGAAAAAACCAAGATGTACTCAAGGTATTGGGGCTCGGAAGACAAAAGAAAGTTTGAAAAAAAATGAAAAAAATGATAAAGGTTCAGCCACCACCTAGGGCGGGATCTCTCCTTCAAAAAAAATTGATAAGGTTCGGCCCCCCTAGGGTTCGACGCCCTATAGGGTTCGGCCACCACCTAGGGCGGGATATCTCCTTCAAAAAAAAATGATAACGTCTCTACCCCCCCTAGGTTCTGTTGCCTATATAGGTTCACCACCACCTAGGGGCGAAATCTCTCCTTCAATAAAAATGATAAGGTTCGGCCCCCCTAGGGTTCGGCGCCCTATAGGGTTCGGCTCCTATAGGGTTCGGCCACCACCTAGGGGTGGGCTGTCTCCTTCAAAAAAAAAAAAAGGTTCGGCGCCCTATAGGGTTCGGCCACCACCTAGGGGTTTGTTCCCACGCATACCTTTTAAGGTCCCTGTTGCTTTCTTAATCTACGGTTTGGGATTTAATGCTCCTTCACCTTGAAAATTATAGCCTTTTTTTTACGAGGAATTCGAGGAAAAGGCCAAGATATAGTGATGGGACTCGAAAAATTGAAGAAAGTCTACAATTCCACAAGAAAATATATATATATATATATATATATATATATATATATATATATATATATAGAGGAAACAATTATGAGAAATTGGCTAAATGAAGACTCCAATAAAGGTTGCACCCCTAATGGTTTACAATTACCTAGTGTTGGATACCGCAAGGATGTCCTTGATGGTGAGACTTGCTAATGTGGCTGCAATGGTGAGGAACACACGTGTGTTCGTTGGCTCCTAACGATTATGAGACAATCCTAAGAAATATGCACGCAAGTAGCACCTACTCAATCAGAAGGCATGCGACAATGGATTACGAATATGAACTTCTTACTTCTCCAAAATAAAGATAAGTAAAAAACCTTATAAGAGAGAATAGCTTATTTTCGAAAATAATAAAATTTAAGTTGATTTTATTCCCAATAAAGGGTAGTTTTCAAAAATAGCTTATCTATATATATATATATATATATATATATATATATATATATATATATATATATATATATATATATATATATATCAAATAAAGATAGATTTTATTTTATTTTTATTTTGCTTCCAAAATAAATTTAGATTTTATTTTACTTCCAAAATAAAGATAGATTGGTTTATTTCCCAAATAAAGAAAGATTTTATTTTGTTTCCAAAATAAAGAGAGATTTGATTTCAAACTAAAATTAAGATTTTATTTTATTTCCAAAATAAAATTATGATTTTATTTGGTTTGATGAAAAAGAAAGATTTTGTGTACCACCCAAAATAAAGATTTCTTTTATTTAAATGTTATTTGATTATTTTTCTTGTTTTCAATTTTCGGAAAAATAAAGAAACAAATCCAAGGGTTTGGCTCCCTAGGAGTTCCATTTACTAGGACCATGGTCTTCAAGACCCGTAAAAGTGAAGTCACATGAAAATATACTCAAAAGTTTGAAGTATTCTTGCGCATTTATCGTCTATTTGGAAATGCGACTCTCATGCGAGGGGGGCAAATGTGGGCCCATGTGCAAAATTAGGTTCACATAACCTAATTAAATTAAATGCACAATTAGGGTTCCATGACCTCATTAAATGTGCAATTTAGGGTTCGTGATAACCTAATGGAATGAAGATGGAAAAGTCGGAAATAAATGTGCCAGACCGGGAGAAGCCTCCACGTGTCCCGAGGCGAAAGACTCGTGGAGGCGGCTCATTTTGGGAATTGATTGAGGGATTAGATTGGTGGCTAGAAGGACAGGGCAATATGGGCATTACTTTAATGACTGAAGGGTATTTCTGGAAGTTCATTGAGAACATGTGCTAGCATGTGATAACTTAAGTCCAGGGAACTCTATAAATACCCCTTCCATTCTAGGAAGGAGGAGGACTCTTTTGGTAGCTTAAGGCTTGGAGATTCTACCTAAAAGCACTAACAAGATTCGAACACTCTCTCAACTCGAAGAACTGAAGAAGGCTCTTGGAATCCCAATAACCCTAACACGGTTTCCGGATTCTAGGGGTTCTGCCACGCGTCGTTGGAGTAATCGACCACCTGTCGTTCTCCCCTCTACAATCAATCAATCAATTCCGTATTCTTCGTGGATTTCTCTCCTCCTCAGCCAACACGAAACTCTAACCCTAGCAAGGCGCGATTTCCTTGCCCACATTAGGCATGCACAAAATCACAATTTAATACACATAAAATGTCCTAGAGCCTTGTATCGAAAAATCAAATATTTGCAATGACCTTACATATTTTTCTTAAGACTCAAATCTTCAAAGTCTTTCAACAATGATCTTTCATCAACTTCTTAAAATTTCACAATAAACAAATTAGTCTACAATACTAAGTCATCATCAAAACAAAAAGATTAGAATATTAACAAACCAACAAAAGCACCGGAAATTTTAGTTAACTTTTAGAAGTTTGTTAGGCCACATGTATGCTAGTATTGAAAATCATCATATACTACTAGAATTTTGACCTAAAACTTTTGTAATTGTATCATGGAAACTTGGAAATGATTCTTCCAAATGGTTTAGTTAATGACGTCTTTTAAATTTATGTGTCTCCGTTTCAACTTATAAAGTTAATATATCAGATTTTCAAAAGTCAATTTTAAAAATTTTCATTTAATTATATTGTAGTTTTTTATATTACTCCCTCTGTTCCCAAAAAAAGTGTAAAAGATTATAATTCGCCTTTATGTTTTACAACGACGTGTTCTTATATTTTAGAATAGATAGTTTTCAAATTGCTGTGGAAACTTTGTTCTCTTATGCTTATGTTTGTTTTCAATAAAAAGGAATTAAAAAAAATAGCATTCATCAAAGTAACAATTTTATTGAATTACATTACAAAAAAAACTAAAAGATGATATTAGTAGGTTCGAGAATTGATATTGTTAGGTCCAATTTAATTAGAATTAATCTAGAAGGGAGTTTGAATATATATATATATATATATATATATATATTCACTTTTTGTACAAACTTGGCATTTTTTTAAAATTTTCTATTAAATCTCTATGTGAGTTAGTAAAAATATTGTTAACTTGCAAGTAAAGTAAAGTAAAGAGTTAGGGATAGACAACTAATAAAAATCATTCCTTCAATAGATGGAGAAACAATTTATATAAATCTGTTTTTGGTCTTGGGACTACTCTTTCTAGTAAGTACCTTCAAGAAATGCATGTTTCTTTTTCAAAGTGCTTTTACTCCTTTGGCTGATCTTGAAACTTGATATCTTTTCTCTTCATCACTTACCGGGAAACCCAAACCTATGGATTTTTTAAGGTCTTGATCTTCGAACAAGAATCACTTAATTCTTCACACACACTATCTAGCCGTACCCTTTTGTTTTAAAAGTTGTTTGTCTAAATATGTGCTTCTCAAATAAGCAAATTAACATAATTATATCAATTTGCAAGATATATGATAATAAAAGTTAAAATTTAGATCTTGAAAATATGTAGCAAATAAATCAATGATCATAATGAATATGAAAATTTATATATACAAGACTAATTTGGTTCAATGCCTATCACTCTCAAGGAGATGACTATCAAATAAAGAATGACAGAAATTTGACTTATTGATTTAGAGCGAATAATTTTGAGCAGACGCGTGCGATGCACTGTCCTTAAGTAGAAATTTCGCCCCTCGGAGAACTTTTCTCGGTGCTAAGGTCACTAACGAAATCCTACTCCAGGATTCAACGGCTCTTCACCCAACTAACCAGCACTTGAAATAGTTAAATGACTCATGAACAACTTCTAATTTTTCTTACTCAAACTCAAAATTGTACCATATATAAAACACTTTTTGAGCTTTGGGAAAATTATTTACCTAGTTTGAAATACCTTAAAATGTGGGGGTGTCTTACTATGGTATTGTTACCTGACCCTAAAAAAGAAAAATTGGTTCTAAAACTGCTAATATGTAGTTAATAGACTCAACAGATACGCTCATAATCCTAATAAGGATCATTGGACTGCTTTATGTAGAATACTCAAGTATCTGCGAGGTACTATTGGATTTGGTTTGTATTACTGCAGTAATCCTGCAGTTCTTGAGGGCTATAGTGATGCCAACTGGATATCTGATTCAGATGAAATCAAATCCACGAGTGGCTACATATTTACCATAAGAGGAGGAGCAGTTTTTTGGAAGTTTACTAAACAGACTTGTATAGCTCGCTCTCCTATGGAGTCTGAGTTTATTGCCTTAGAGAAGGCAAGTTCTGAAGCAAAGTGGCTCAGAAATCTTTTGAGAAATATTCCTTTGTGGATGAGACCAGTTCCATCTGTGTCTCTACATTGTGATTGCCAAGCTACGATAGGCAGAGCTAAGAATAAGAGCTATAATGGTAAGAGTAGGCATATACGCCTAAGACATAATATTGTGAGACAGCTGTTATGCGATGGGATTATATCCCTTAATTTTGTTAGAGTTAAATCTTGCGGATCCTCTGACAAAGCCACTAAGCAAGAGGCTATTGAGCAATACATCGAGGGGGGTGTGACTACTGTCTATTACAGAAATCAACAATGATGGTAACCCAACCTATATGAATGATAATCCCAGGAAGTAGGTTCATATGGGTAACAACAAGTCATTGGTTGATTGGTTGAGACACAATCCATTTTATAAATATTTGAGTTCATCCCTATGGTGTAGGATATTGTAATTCTACAGTGTTAGAGGTTGAGTTATATACTCTTAATGTTTTCCATAGTCTTGTTGGGTGATGTGTTTAATCAGAGAACACATTTGATGGAAACACCTATATGAGTGTAGAGGTGGGGCCGCTTCTTGAAAACAAAGACAGTTTTCTAGAGCACTCATGAATTCTGGTACGGCGCAAGGCCAAAATGTGCCAAATCGTGTAGAACAACTTCTAATCAAAGTTTGTAGTGTGAGTAATATGATTACTGATTCATAATAAGGAATAAGGTTCATAGAAATTTTCATTTCACCAAATTCCTGTGATTCAAGTCATATTCGCTCTATACATTGGTTCATAGTCCAAAAGACACTAGTGTTAATGCACTGCATTCTTATTTGTCTTAATTACTCAATTTATTTTATTTTTACTTTGTAATATGTGGGGGATTGCTGTATTTTATACAAAATAATATATTACAAAGTTAAACAAAAATAAATATATTAATATATTTTGATGATATACCATTAAAAGAGTTTAATGTAAAATTAAATGAGTTATAATTAATATATTTATTGAGATTTTGTAACGGTTAAAAATATATATTAATTGCTTAATTATTAGGATATTAATTTTATTACTGCTGCTATTGATATGATCGTTGAGGAAATATAATATTATTGTATATATATATATATATATATATATATATATATATATATATATATATATATATATATATATATATATTACATTCATATTCATATATAAATGATCAGAGGATAGGCATCATGGGAGATAGACCAGCTTTAGCAGATAGTGGAATAAAAAAGAGAGAGAGCTTTCATATAGTCTATATAAATATGGGAGCCCTTCCATAGCAAATCCTGCTTTCGTGAGTACCGTCTGTACACCCCTTTTTGGACCGTTGATAAAATGAATTGATGGTCGAGATTAGACTTTTGTATTTGATAAGCGGCACAGGTGTTGTGTTATTATTATTATTTACCTATACCCCATTTCTATTTTAATAAGTGAATATTAACTTGTCAAGATAGTTATAAAAAGTGAATATTTATTATTAAAATAATCCTATTTAAGAGCTTGTACCTACCACACATTTTTTTTTAATTTTTTTTATTTCTCCTACTTATGAAAGCTCATACTACCGAATTAAAATAATAAAGTAATCCTAATTTCAGACAATGACATTTACCGGTACATTTTTTTTAATTTTTTTTATTTCTCCCTACGGTCTGTAGCTCATACTACCGGCATTAAAATAATAAATAATCCTACTAAGACAAAATGACACTACCGGTATTAAAAAAATTTAAAAATAACCAAGACAAAGCTCATACTACCGAATTAAAATAAAAAAGTAATCCCACTTATGCAGCAAATGATCTTTACCGGTACATTATTTTTAATTTTTTTTTTATTTCTCCTACTAGAATGCAGAGGCTCATACTACCGGCATTAAAATAATAAAATCCTCCGTAAGTCAAACTTGTCCTTTAGTATTAAAAATTGAAAAAAATGATTTTATTCAAGCAATTCGCTGCTAAACAGATTCGAACTCGCAACCTCAAACTCCAAACACTCGTCATATGACCACCCGAGCACCACGGGCTTAGCTGTTAATTTCAACCAAGGATATGTCTTTATATTAAAACTTCACCATCCCCCAAAATCTATATTCTTGCATTATTATTATATTACGATTTATTATTATTAATAAGTCTATATAATACATATGGGGGTTTTCTATTTAGAAATAAGTTAATATCTATATTTATTAAGCAATGATTATTAATAATGATTTTATATATTAAGCAATGATTTTATTATTAATAAAACTAGTTCAATTAGTCTAATAAGTAATGATGATAATTTTTCAAGTCATTTCGTGAAATTAATTTACTTATCGAATTTATAAAAGTAGTGAAGTATTATTATAATAATAATAATGTGATTATCAATATTAGAAGTACAAATTATACCAATACTAGTAATTGCATAACATTAAGAGGAATAAGACATATTACATGTTCATTTTCATAAAATAAAAAAAAACATAGAATGATTAATACAACCGCCTATATCTCGAGGTAGGAAGTAATCTTATGGATTTCTTGTAGAGCTCTCATGCGACGCCAGAACGAAAAGATCGTGACATCTTCCAAGGACCACTTCTCTTCGTAAATATTACCATTGGCCCTAACGAAATAGTCAACATACTTGCAGACAAAAATGCCACAGTCAAGCGTTGTTGTGTTGTTTCAAATGAATCTTTAAGGTCTCACGATAAAGGATTACCACCGGGCCACTCACGATTGAATTCGAGCACAATCATCACTTAGTGACCCCCACCAAAGTAGATTTGATCGAGACTCACGTAAATATTACTCTTGTTGCAAGAAATTTAATTGACACTTTAAATAAGTCCCAGATTGGTCCTAGTAAGATGATGAATGTTTTGAGCACAATGGGAGGTGGGTTGCAAAATGTTCCTTTCTCTCGCTAATGTTGAGAATGTGGTGTGATTTAGATGAAAATGATGCACAAAAATCATTGCCAATCATTTGAACAAACTTGCATCCCAAGTGCCAAAGAATTTTTTTCCCGAGTGAAACCCGGTGAAAACAACCGCATAGCTTGTATTTTGTGGGTCGACGCCTCGATCAAGGTTTATGTATCAACGGTTCGAGACGTTGTGACATTTGATAGTACATACCGGACAAATAAGTATGGCATGCCGTTGTTCCATTTGCTGGAATCAACCACCATTATCGATCCTATATTGTTTGGATTTACAATTATTTAGAGATCGAGACAGAGGACACTTTCGTTTGGGTTTTGGACATGGCTTGAAGCCATGGACTACAAGGCACCTACAACCATCATCACTGATCAAGACAGAGCCATGAGTAATATTATTGCTACGGTACTTCCAACTAGTTATCATTTATTGTGTTCTTGGCATATTAGCAATAAATTTCCGAAAAATTGCATCATGTTTATTCTCGAGCACCCATCGCTCAAAAAATGATTTTAACAATTGTGTATAACTCATTGTCCATTGAGGAATTTGAAGAGCGTTGGCATATTCGATAAGTTCCTATGAATTGTATACTAATGAATGGCTTCAAGTTTGTATGATGTACTACGTAAATGGATTCCAAAGATATACAAAGAGATATTTTGCCGCTGAAATGACTACCATGGAAGAAGCGAGAGCATGAATGCCTTTTTGATGAGTATGTTAATGCATCAACAGTATGCTATGTTTTGTATCACAGAGTCAAAAGGTCAGAAAAGACAGCTTTATCGTGGAGAGGAAGGTCAATTACATAACAAAACATCGTAAAAGGATTATGGTACTCGGTTCATCTTTAGAAGTTCATGCTGCACAAGTGTACACAAAGAGATGTTTAGACGTTTCCAACGTCAATTCGTCGATTCCATGAAATACAATGTTCATAAACTTAGTGAGTTGTGTGTCACCGATACTAAAGTTTATGCACGAGGTATAATGCGCAGATGCAACTGAAAGTGGTGGAAGATATAAAGAAGTTGTCAACAATCGACAACCGGGATCGGTAACATGTAACTGCCAAATGTTTTCTCACTCTGGTGAATTATGCAGGCACATCTTGAGATATTTCATAGCAAAGAGTATTTCACAAATACCGACCGATATGATCCTTCATCGGCGGGACAAGAGACGCGAACAAAAGCAATGGTGAAGACTTACTTTTTAACTCCACATCTCGCCGACTTCGAACAAAATCAAGCAATGCGCTATAATCATTTGATGGGTAATTACTGTGAGTTAGTGAGCAAAGCGGCTTGCTCAATCCGAGGTTACAAAACCGTTTTTAAACCTAATGCACGAGGAAAAGAGTTGGTTGACCAAAGATGATCCGGATGAGAATATTATCGAATCGGCGGATGACGACATTGATTGCAGACAATTGGAGATCCAAATCATGATATGGGATACGATAATGACGATGAAGATGCAGAGGTGGAAGAAGAAGAAGAGTTTTTGCCGCCTAATATTTCTCAAACAAAGGGCCGCAAAAAACAATCTAGATTCAAGAGTGCACTTTCGAGAAAATCATTCCTTCTAAGACTCATCGAAAATGTGCAATTTGTGGCTTTAAAACCGACCACGATAAGCCGAAATCACTATCGAAAGTGCTAGGGATTCTGAGCCAAAAAAATAGGCGCCATTGTATTAATCATTCTATGTTTTTTTATTTTATGAAAATGAACATGTAATATGTACTATTCCTCTTAATGTTATGCAAAGATACTAGTATTGGTATAATCAGTGACTTAATATTGATAATCACATTATTATTATTATAATAATACTTCACTACTTTTATAAATTCGATAAGTAAATTAATTTCCTGAAATGACTTGAAAAATTATCATCATTACTTATTAGACTAATTGAACTAGTTTTATTAATAATAAAATCATTGCTTAATATATAAAATCATTACTAATAATCATTGCTTAATAATAAAATTATTAATACTAATAATGCAAGATTTATAATGATCATTATTTATATTTTATTAAAGAATGATATTTATTTTAATATATTAATAATCTTTTTATTGATATTATTACAAAGATAAGAAAAATATTAAAGGGATAATAATAAATATAGATATTAACTTATTTCTATTTAGAAAAATCCAATTAATAATATAGATTTATTAATAATAATAAATCGTAATATAATAGTAATGCAAGAATATAGATTTTGGGGGATGGTGAAGTTTTTCTATAAGGATATATCCTTGGTTGAACTTAGCGGCCAGGCCCGTGTGTTGCTCTGGGTGGTCATATTTACGAGGTATTAGTGGTGCATGAGGTCGCGAGTTCGAATCTGCTCAAAGAAATGAATTAGTTGGGATATTGAATTTTTTTTCCCTCACCGTGACAAAGTATATCTACCACGGGTCTTTTTTATTATTTTATTTTATTTTAATTTGCTGAGTCATAACATATAATGGAGAAAAGAAGAAAAAAATAAATAAAAAAGATAAGTTTACATAAGCTATATACCTTATAGAATTTTTTTATTATTTTATTTTATTTTAATTTGCTGAGTCCTAACATATAGTGGAGAAAAGAAGAAAAAAATAAATAAAAAGATAAGTTTTACATGTCGCATTTCTACTTAAATAAAAAAAAACGTATGAAGCGTAAGTACAAGCTTCACTTCATCACGGATTATTTTAATAATAAATATTCACTTTTTATAACTATACTGACAAGTTAATATTCACTTAATAAAATAGAAGCCGGTACAGGTAAATAATTAGGCACAACAACCTGTGCCGGCTTATCAAATAGAAAAGTTAATCGCAGCCATCAATTCAATTTATCAACGGTCCAAAAAGGGGGTGTTGCACAGTACTCATAGCAACCGGTTGCTATGGAAGGGCTCCCTATAAATATATATCATTGCTGATAACATAAATTGATATATAATAGTCTATCACTTTAATATATATACACTTTGCCCTTATCGCTAATATATATATATATATATATATATATATATATATATATATATATATATATATATATATATATATATATATATTATCATTGCTTCCAACCTTTATATTATATATATATATGTACTTCGTGTGTGTATATATATATTCAGCTTTCTCAATTTCTACATATATATCATATACATTAAATATTTATATATATATGTGATATAATTTTTGAGTTTGAGTAAAGAGAAAATTAGAAGTTGTTCTTCGGTCATTCAACTATTTCAAGTGCTGGTTAGTTGAGTGAAGAGTCGTTGAATTCTGGAGTAGGATTTCGTCAGTGACCTCAGCACCAAGAAAATTTCTCCGATGGGAAAAAATTCTACTTAAGGACAGTGCACTGCACGCCTCTGCTCAACATAATCGATAAGTCAAATTTCTGCCATTCTTTATTTTATATTTGAATCCTATATTTTATTCGTATTTTTCCAACATATATTAACCCTTTGTTTTATACACAAGGTTAATTTTCCTTGAAAGAATTAGGACATAGTCGGTTGCACTAAAGATAGCCGGGCTAACTAGTCTCAAGGATTAAATTATCTTATATCACTTTTCTTGAAAAGAATTCAGTTCTCAAATTTTCAAGTTGATAGAACCCAGATTCCTAAATATAAATGGATTATAGAGCTTGAAATTTTATCACTAGTTTCTCACTTTCTTTGAAAGTACAATGTATAAAAACTCGATTAATATATATAAGCAAAAACAAACTTGAATAAGCACAAATATAAATAAATGTAAATGATAGTGCTTTGTGCTAAAGTGTTCAATATAAATGTATAATTACAAATAATCACTATATTAAACACCAAAGAAGTACAAAATAAACACAAATTTGAATACTAATGTGTGAGAACCTTGTGTTTTATGAGAAAATGTTAGTATGAAAATCAAATGAATTATTTTTTTTGCACTTTTGCTCATTAACTTCCTTAACCTCTCTTAGGGGATGTTTAATAAAAACTGAATGAAATGGTTCTGAATTTGAATAAGCTGAATAAAATTGAATACAGAATGTTGAATAAAAAAATTATTTGATAATTGATATGTATGAAACATCTAAATAACATATTTTTATTATTTTATCCCTCTAAAAAGATTAAAAATTATTATAAATTTATTTAATATTATTTAATATAATAGTTAATATTAGAACCTAGAAAGTTCAGAGTAGAAAGAATTTAGGAAAGTAATTGCTTTTTGCTAGATTAGAAAATAAGTTGGGAATAGTTGAGGTTTATATAGGCAAAACTATAGGAATTGGATGGCTAGGATTGATTTTAGAAAAGTTTGATCCAAGGGTCACAATTTATCCTTATTAAGATATTTTTCACTTTTGTTCCCTAAATACCCCTTATTGGCTGAATATTAGAGAGAGAGAGAGAGAGAGGATGAAGATAAATTCAAATTCTTGTACTTTTCTTCGATTTTAATGCCAACTATATATATATATATATGGAATTCATCCGTGGCCAACGTTTGCTAAAAGTACTGTGCAGTAAACGAGTTAATGATCGTTGATCTGGACAATAGAAGGCTTGGATTACACTTGAATTTCTCCCTGCCGCTACAGGCTGTAGCGGCAGTCTACTTTTCCAAATACGAAGCGAAATGACTAGCGTACCCCTGTTAAATATTAAGTTCCCCAACCGCAGGAGCTTGTAGCGGCAGGGCCCCACCAATTTGTCCAGATTCTGCTCAATCAAATCAAACCACTAACTTTTGGTTTTTATGACCAATCAAATCAAACAATCAAATCAAACCAGCTTTTTGTTTTTTTTGACAAATTAATCCGACTCTACCGCCAATGGCTGTAGCGGCAGTCTGTGTAGTGTTTTAAAAACCCATGCTTGCTTCCTCATTTCACAGATCTTACATACATCAGTTTTCTCTCGATTTTTTTCCCCTGCTATTCCATCTCTTTTATAATTTGGTTGATGTTGTCCATTTTTACTCTCAAATTCAAGTTGAAGTTCTACGATCCTGATTCTTCCTTCTTATTTCGTAATGGTTCACAACATACCCGCCATAAAAGGTTTGTATCAAGTTCTTCGATTCTGCTCATTAGTTTAGATATTTATGGAAATGAATCGAGTTTGTAAGTGAAGTTGAAAGTAGTAAATCAAATGATTCCATACGCTGGTCGGGTTATTTTCTAAGTTGGAAGAAGTTGAATTTTTTATAGGTCGATGCTAAACAAAATGGTTTTGAGATTAGAATTGCAACTAGTCATAAATATGCTAGTACTAATGAGGTGTCGTCTAGGTTGTATGTTTGTAAAAAAGCCGGTACACCAACTTCTGTAAAGAGTTTGCCTGATGATGAAGATGGTAGTAAGAAAATAACAAGGCCGCGAGACTCTATAGGATGCACATTATGCAAAGCTAGAATATTTGTTGTTCATAGTAAGAAAGAAGACAATTGGCGTATTTCTACTGTTCAATTAGAGCACAATCATCACCTAGTGACCCCTACCAAGGTAGATTTGATCGAGACACATAGAAATATTACTCCGGTTGCAAGAAAATTAATTGACACTTTAAATAAGTCTGGTATTAGTCCTAGTAAGATGATGAACGTTTTGAGCATAATGGGTGGCGGGTTGCAAAATGTTCCTTTCTCTAATGTTAATGTTTAGAATGTGGTGAGAGATTTAAGGCGTGATTCTGCAGATGAAAATGATGCACAAGCTGCTGTAGATTATTTGAAAAAACTTGGATCCGGAAGTTTGAGTAATTTTTTCTATCGTGTTAAACCAGACGAAACAAATCGCATAGCATGCATTTTGTGGGTTGACGTCCGATCAAGATTGATGTATCAACATTTCGGAGATGTTCTGACATTTGACAGTACGTACAGGACAAATAAGTATGGCATGCCGTTTGTTCCATTTACCGGGGTCAACCACCATTTTCAATCTATATTATTTGGATTTGCATTGTTAAGGGATGAGATAGAGGACACTTTCGTGTGGGTATTAGAGACATGGCTCGAAGCCATGGACTACAAGACACCTATAACCATCATCAATGACCAAGACAAAGCCATGAGTAATGTTATTGCTAAGGTACTCCCTTCTACTCATCACTTATTGTGTTCTTGGCATATTAACAACAAGTTTCCTGAGAAATTGCATCATGTTTATTCTGAGCATCCATCCTTCAAAGACCATTTTAACAATTGTGTGTATAATTCATTGTCCATCGGGGAGTTTGAAGAGCGTTGGCAGATTCTAGTGAGGAATTATGAATTGTATAACAATGACTGGATTAGAAGTTTGTATGATGTACGAGAGAAATAGATTTCGGCGTATACAAAGAGATATTTTGCCGCAGGAATGACAACCACTGTTAGAAGCGAGAGCATGAATCATTTTTTTTGATGAGTTTGTCAATGCTTCAACGGGCATGAAAGAATTTGTAGTGTAGAGTCAGAAGGCTATAGAAAAACAATTTATCAGAGAGAGGAAGGCCGACTACATAACACAACATCGGAAAAGGAATATGGTACTCGGGTCATCTTTGGAAGTGCATCTTTGCTTCGTGTGTACACAAAGAGTTGTTTAGACGCTTTCAACGCCAATTAAATCGATTCCATGATGTACAATGTTAGTAAAGTGAGTGAGTTATGTGGTCCTGAAACATAGGTTTATGCAGTGTATAAGGCAGATGCCGCTGAAAATGGTGGAAGATATAAAGAAATCGTCAATGATCGTCAGTTAGGGTCGATAACATGTAATTGTCAATTATTTTCTCATTCTGGTGAATTATGTAGGCACGTCTTGAGGTATTTCTTGGCTAAGAGTATTTCTCAAATTCTGAGCGACATGATTCTTACTCGATGGACAAGAAATGCAAACAAAACCGATGTCAAAGAATTACGCATTAGCCCAACAACTGCCGACTTTGAACAAGATCAAGCAATGCGTTTTAATCATTTGGTGGATTCGAAAGTTGGTTCCCAAACAAGTAATTATTTATAAACTCTATCTTGTATTCCCTCAGCTTTTTGGTCGGAGACTTTTTCGCACCATAAGCGATGTTTAATTCCATCACAGTCTCGAATGTCTGGGTAAATATATTGATAAACATAAAAAAAGTAGCATTAATAATTACTAATATCAATAATTAGTAAGTACAATTTTTAAGTAATGCAATTAAGAGGGATTTCATAGTACCTGTTTACTCGCCTGCTCTATGAAGCTTGTTACAATTATATCTTGAGCCTGAATATTACATAAGCATGACTTCAGAGTTACTAATATTACAATTATTAAGACATAAAATTAATATTAACATTCAAACTCTAATTACCTGAACTTTTGCCTTCTCTGTGAAGTCAGACTCGAATGACAAAGAGGGAACATAAGTTTGGGTCGTGGGGATGTAACTCTCTTGTACCGCAGCATTAGTTGGCTCCTCTCGCTCTTCACCATTGTTCCCTCTGACTTCAGAGTTGTATACACCGTAAAGATGATCCCATACCTGTTTCTCAACTACATAGCCTGGAGGCATCTCAGTAAAAGCAAAGCACTTATCAAGTAAGGACTTTGCACTCTCAACCTATCATGTAAGTTAAAAGTACCATATTAGTATTATTAATAAACAAGAAAGAATTTGTAAATGGCAATATCTTGTATGTAAATACAAATGTTAGTGTACCATTTGTATAAGATGATGTTGCTGGCTGTAAACAGTCCGAGGCTAGTATGTAGGGTCTAGGTCCCCTTCCCGTCGAGGGCGATGCAGTTTCCTATTTGTAATTTTCCTATACCAAGCCATGTATGAATCAATTTGCTCATAGTTGGAAATTTCGTACTGCTGTCCCTTCAAATGCTCCATGTAAGCCTCCCAATGTGTGATGTACACTTGCCTCAAGGCCATGCAATCAACGACGGCAAATCTATCTTCTTTTTCCTTTCTAAGTTCTTTGTGATTTTCTGCCGGAGATGGTATACCTTGTAAGAACCCATACTGTCTCATCACCCTGTCTGGCATCTGGTATTCTACAATATCAAAATGGATCAAGGGGATTCTACCAGATCCCAACAATCTTCCTTCAAAATTAAATCCACCCATTTTGTCATCCCACCTCATGTAAGGGCGCCACACTACTTGTCATTCAGGCTGGACATCTAACTCCCCTCGGTAAAATTTTAAATGATGATGGGGATTTGGTCGCCTATCAGGGTAGCTGTGATTTTCTGAGTATGCCCAGGCTAGGGCCCTAGGTAACCATAACTGTGATTGAGGCCAGGAGTTAGGTCTACCAATTATTATACGCCCGTATGCCCAAATTTGTAAAAGAGTGACACAACCATTAATATATTTTGCTCCTTTCCTAGTGGCAGTATACAAAGACCTATACAAATAGCCCAACACAGCTGCACCCCAAGAATACTTTACATAATTTCCAGTGTTATCAATAAAATACATATACATGGGATGAACAGTATTTTTATTCCTAGTGGGGAACAATATTGCCCCACACAACCAAAGAATATAGGCCTTTGTGCATCGACCAACAATTTCCTTACTTGCTTTAGGGGGACAATTATTAAAATGCTGCTGCAACCATAATAATGAAATAGAGCCGCGCTTTTTTGATTCTTGATATTCAGCAGCTACTTCACTACCAAAACATTCTTTAAAATGAGCCAATAGAGTGTCAAATAATGGACAAGTTATGGGTTTGCCAACCACAGGCAACCCAAGAATGAAATGTACATCCTCTAAAGTGATTGTAATTTCCCCATAATTTAAGTAAAAACTATTGGTCTCCGGCCGCCATCTCTCTACCAAGGCGAAAATGAGCCCAATGTCAGTTTGTGGTACAACTGCCGGATAGCAAAAAATCCCAAACCCAAATTTTTTTAAAAGAGTTTTTTGAGCTTTTGTCAATATCCATTGATTGTATTTTTTTTCAGTTAATTGACATGAGAGTAGTCTTCCCCTGTCTTTCCCGTCATATATATCATCCGACACATGATTTTGTTGGTCGTTAAGGACACTTGGGACAATTGGTCCATAAATCCAACTGTCCATCTAGTACCTAAAAAAATAACAACCACATATTTTTTATATTGTTTAATAACTATGTAACGCAATATATCTATATCCTATTAATCCAAATAAAACATCATACTAAAATAATTTTATTAATTCTTTTTTTTTGCACATTTTCATAATAATTAATCATTATTAGTCACAATACTCACATGCATATTATATCCCACATAACTCATAATATTTTATCAAAATAAACATTCATAATAAAATAAAACACTACTCCATTACCGTAACATTCTAGAATTTTAAAGTGTAATATTAAATATTTATTAATTTATATAAGTATTTAATGGATATGTTTATTGTTGAATAAATAATTGTTCAATTTGAGTTGATGTGGTTTAGTTAATTATTTGTTGAATAAATAATTAAATATTAAATATTAAATATTTATTTGTAATATTAAATATTTATTGAATTATATAAGTATTTAATGGCAATTTGAGTTGATGTGATTTAGTCAATTATTTGTTGAATAAATAATTAAGGAGATAAGAAAATTAATTGTTATGAGGTTATATCTTTGATTTAATTTAATAATTAAGTTAGAGAGCTAATAATGATTAAATGAATTATAGTATTTTAATTGGAATTTGTGATTAAAATAAAGTGTTAGTTGATTAAATAAAATTATAATTATAAAAGAAATTATAGTTTTGTGATAATGATTTATGTATTAAAGTAATTTAATAGATTAGTATTTGAATTGATTAAATTGATTATTTAATTAAATAGAAGTGTGACAAATAACCTTGCTATAAAGGAGTTACTAAAATAAATTAAGGGAGTTTAATTCAGTTTTGCCAAACAAGGCCTAATGCCTATTAAGTCTTTTATCTAATTGTATTTTACCAAACAAGGCATAAGGATTAAAGAGTTATTTTATTAAGCCTAGCCAAACAAGCCTTATGGCTTTTGATTTCAAAAATTATAACTGATGTCAGTTAAGTTAGTATTATATTATATTTAATATATATTATATCCTATATACGTTAGATAACTAATACGTAGTTAGAGTTAGGGAGAAAAACGAAACTCAGAGAAGAAGAAGAACAGAAGAAGAAAAGTGAGAGAGAATTGGAGAGAAGAAGAAGCTTGAGAATCAAAAAGGGTTGGTCATCATCTTCTTCAAACAAGGTATCATCTAAACTCTATTATTGTTGTTCCTTTCAAAGTTATAGTTGTATTCTCTCTCTCCCAATTTTCTCCATGAAAGCTTTGTAAAAGTGGAACTTTGTTATGTATGTGGTTTTATATGATAATCTAGTGTTGTTAAACTATTTTCTTAAGCTATAATGAGAATAGTCCATGAATTTATATTATGTATATGGTTGTGAAGAAAAACTATTTTTATAGAGAGTTTTTGTGAATATATATTGTGAAGCTTAAAGTAGAAATTGAGAGTTAATTAGTTGTTTAGTTGATAAATTGATCATCTAATTTGATAGAGTGTGTATAATTATTGATAAGATACTTTGACTTAATTGTTTTGGTTGAAAAACAAAATTTACAGTGTTGATTTTCGTTGAAATATCAAAAATGGAGTTTTTGTCAAAAACAGTGAAATTGGATGTTTTAAATTCATTGTTTATGTTGTTGTATGGGTAGAAACATGTTAGAAGTTCTTGAATTATGTTTACATGAATTTTTTGTATGAATTGCATGTGAATTAGTCTGTTAGAAACGAGCTTGTAGGCCAAATTGGCTTTTTCTTGTACTGTTGTCGAAGCTTTGTCGATCTCATCTTTGAGTTTTCAAGCCTGGCATGCCTTTGATAAGTGGATTTTATATACACGAATCGATATTCATTTCAAGTTTAAATTCGTAGTTATCTTCATGTTTTGTGTTCGTTTTTACTTGTTTTACGTTATTTTATGTGTAGGGTGGTGCATGGATGCAAGTGGTGAGGAAAGGCGGTCTTTTTGGAGCAAAAGTGGAAAAAAGTTGAAGAAAGAAAAGTTGAAGTCGTAATAGGCCATGCCACGGGCTCCTGTTTAGTTTTGCACCCCACGGGGCGGGGTCCCGATTCAAAGAATCACATGTTCTGTTTTGACTTTTGTTTGAGCTCGGTTTCTTGGACTTTAATGATGCGCATGGACTCTAGAAAAGGGGATCTCGGCCAGAAGAGAAGGGAGCTTGCTATTACGTAAAAAAAACAATAATCTTACAACACGTAGAGCAGAATTTGAGAGCAATTTCCGAGATCAAGAGCAAACGTTGGAGGAGTAATTTTCGTAGATTGTCACGACGGCCATTTAATCAACGCTACGTGAAGGGGTTTTCATTATTCTTCTTCGCTTTAGTCTTATTTGTAATTGGAAGGATGTTTTCAACAAATTATTCAGTTTTTAATTCATTCGTTATGAACTAATTTACTTATTAGACTTGTGATGGATCTTTGGGTGAAACGATGATTCTATAACTTTGATTTCCAATTTAAGAATATATTTTCATTTATCTATGTTAATTTGACGTGAATTTATGAATTGCCCGATCAATGCTTCTTTGTGGATTTGAAAGGAATCGAGAGAGAGATTCAATCTAGACTCTAGTTAATATAAAGCATGTGTCATTAATTTTGTCGATACCAGATTTTTGATTATTGTTAAGGTAGAGATACGCTTGACATCACATGTAATCGTATAGAGAGCTTAAACTTCAACCTTCTTTAATTGCAGTTCACATAGAGGTATAGTGAGTTGGTTAATTTAGGTGTTTAACGGATTTCTATCTTAATTGTGGATTGATATTAATACGGTATTAGTGCATCGAGAGGTGGCTCTTACTACGTTCGTGTTCTTGATTAATAAAGTGGGATATTAAATTGAGTTGGAATAAAGGTTTGAAAATCAGAGTGAAGCTCAGGGTGAAATCATAAGTCTAATTCTCCATTAATTGTTTGAAATTCCAGATTTTGATATTGGTGACTGTTTTGTGATAGTTTACTTATTTATTAATTTAGTTTTTTTATATAGATATAAAACCATTGAATTAATTAGTTTAATAAAATTAGGATTAATAAAAAATTGATAATTGTGAAGTTAGAATTTTTGCTAAGTTGTCTTCGTGGGAACGATACTTTATTCACTACTATATTACTTGTTGACCACGTACACTTGCGTGTTTTTGCGCGTATTGATTTTACCCAACAAGTTTTGGCGCCGTTACCGGGGAAAATTTAGCCGAGATTTTAATATTTTTTACGATATCAGTTTAATTAGTCCAGTTTTACTTAAACATTTTTATTTTGTTTTCTCTATTTCAGGTTTTCGACATTGGTTTATGCAAACACGATCTAAACATCCAGACTTGCTTCCTTTTGAGGACGACATTGACAGACGATTTCAAAAGTTGAGTAAGTGGATTGAGGAAACGAGGAACGAATTCAATAATTCTGATAAGGAAGGGACGATGGCTGCCGAAGACCAGAAAGTGTAGAGGGATTTTGCCACACCTAGGGAGACTGATCTGCAGTCGAGCATTACTTGGCCTGCAATAGCTGCGAACACTTTTGAAATTAAGCCTGGGACCATTCAGATGATGCAGAACTCATGTCATTTTGGGGGAATGGCAAATGATGATCCGAATGAGCATTTAATCAGTTTTCTGGAAATGTGCGACACGTTCAAGTACAATGGGGTGTCAAATGAGGCAGTAAGACTTCACTTGTTCCCATTCACTTTACGGGACAAGGCGAAGAGTTGGTTACATTCTTTATCACGGGTTCGATCACTACGTGGGAGGATTTGGCTCAAAAATTTCTTGCCAAATTTTTCCCACCTACGAAGACTGCGAAATTGAGGAATGACATCACAATGTTTGAGCAACAGAATGGGGAGTCACTATATGAGGTATGGGAGAGATACAAGGAATTACTCGTAAAGTGCCCACATCATGGGTTGCCCAAGTGGTTACAAATGAACACCTTCTATAATCTGCCACATGGAAATGTCGAACCAAAGATTGATGCGGCATCGGGTGGTGCATTCATGGCTAAGAGTTACGAGGACGCATACAATTTGATAGAAATAATGGCGGCAAATAACTACCAAAGGGCCTACATCAAGAATGACATGCAGCAAAGCGGTACCGGGATCTTGGAATTAGATGGAGTAATGTGACTATACAAGCACGTGTTTCTCGCACTATCCATGAAGTTTGATACGATGAATGAGAGGGTAAATACGATGATGGGGGCTCAAGTTCAACAAGTTCAAGAAAGTTATGGTAGTATGTGAATTGTAAAAGGGTGATCATCCGACATATCAAGTGCAATAAATCCAAAGATCCGCTCAGGGCCATAGGCAACTACAATAGAATTCCGCAAAATACTTACCAAAACACCTACAACCAGGGGAATAGGAGCCACCCAAACCTTTCACGGAGCAATAATCAGCAAACTCAAGCTCCACGACCATCATATCCCCCTGGTTTTTATTGTCATCCACAACAGGTTCAACAGCAGGACAAGAAATCCGATGGGGAGGAAATATGGGCAAGGTACATGACTAGCAACGATTTGGCTATGAAGAATCAAGTTATTGCTATCAAAAATATAGAGAATCAGATAGGTCAAATTGCGTTGGCATTGAATAATAGACCACAAGGAACATTACCTAGCGACACCGAGAGAAATCCTAAGGGTAATCAGGAGCAATGTCAAGCAGTTACGTTGAGAAGTGGAAAACATCTCGGTGGGAATAATGCAGAAAATTCAGCAACACCGGAGGAAAAGGTTGATGACAGTAATGCAGTGTAGGGTAACAAAACCGAGGAAATAAAGTTAAACGGTTAAACAGTTGCCTTGGAGCAAATGCCGAGTTATGAGAAGTTTATGAAAGGAATTCTGTCGAGGAAAAAGAAATGGGAAGAATTCGAAACGGTGGCACTAACAGAGGAGTGTAGTGCGGTGTTACAGAAGAAGCTTCCACCAAAACTCAAAGACCCGGGGAGCTTTACTATCCCGTGCACGATCGGGAAAATGTCATTTAACAAATGTTTATGTGATTTGGGGCCGAGTATAAACCTGATGCCATTATCAGTATATTCAGAATTGGGTTTGCCCGCGCCAAAGCCTATAAATATTTCATTGCAGTTGGCGGATAGGTCAGTCACATATCCAAGAGGCATTGTAGAGGACATTCTGGTCAAAGTAGATAAGTTTATATTCCCTGCGGACTTTATCATTCTGGATTTCGATGAAGATAAGAACATCCCGATCATCCTAGGGAGACCTTTCTTGGCCATGGGAAGGACACTCATAGACGTGCAAAAAGGAGAACTTACTATGAGAGTCCAAGACCAAAAAATAAAATTCAATGTATTCAAGGCCATGAAATATCCTACGGACAAGGAAGAGTGTTTTTGAATGGATTTAATTGAGCAAATTACCAGCGAAGATATGAGCAAGAGTTTGATCAACGATCCGTTAGAAAAAACTTTATTGGGGGATGAAGAAAAAGACGACCCAGAATATGTGGACTTATTACAGATGCTAGACTCAATTGCCACGAAGTTAGCCAATTTAGAAACCTTCGGTTGAACCTCTCGCACACCGAGGAGACAATTGCCAGTAAAAATGAAACCATCATTGAGGAGCCACCAACATTGAACTTAAGCCACTCCTAAACATCTCGTGTATGCGATTTAGGCAATTCAAATTCTTTACCCAGAATTATTTCACCGCTGACTTAACGAATTGCAGGAAGAAAAGTTGCCGAGGGTGCTTAGGGATCATAAATCAGCAATTGGATGGACGATTACGGATATAAAAGGCATTAGCCCATCATTTTATATGCACAAGATTCTGATGGAGGATGATGCAAGTCCATCGGTGGAGCATCAACGTCGACTTAACTCAATCATGAAGGAAGTGGTCAAGAAGGAAATTCTGAAATTATTGGATGTCGGTGTCATATATCCAATTTCTGACAATAAATGGGTAAGTCTGATTCATTTTGTGCCTAAAAAAGGGGGAATGACGGTGATACAGAATGAGGACAATGAGTTAATTCCAACAAGGACAGTAACAGGGTGGAGGGTGTGCATCGATTATAAGAGATTGAATAAGGCAACCCAAAAGGATCATTTCCCGCTACCTTTTATTGATCAAATGTTAGACAAAGTTAATGACGACATGAGTTTTACTGTTTATTGGATGGATACTCGGGATATAGTCAGATCGCCATCGCTCCTGAGGATCAAGAGAAGACAACATTTACAATCCCTTACGGCACATTTGCGTTTCGGAGGATGTCGTTCGGGCTATGCAACGCACCCACAACTTTCCAATGGTGTATGATGGCTATTTTTTCAGATATGGTGGAGAAGAATGTTGAAGTCTTCATGGACAATTTCTCGGTCTATGGAGACAATTTTGACACTTGCCTAGAGAATTTGGTCATGGTATTGCAGCGATGTAAGGATACAAACCTCATACTAAATTGGGAAAAATGCCACTTCATGGTTGAAGAGGGCATAATTTTGGGCCATAAGGTGTCAGCTCAAGGATTAGAGGTGGACAAAGAAAAGTTGGATACGATCGAGAAACTACCTCCACCGAGCTCAGTTAAGGGTATTCGAAGTTTTCTGGGGCATGCTGGGTTCTACATGAGGTTCATAAAAGACTTCTCTAAGATTGCAAAACCTCTATGCAGTCTTTTAGAGATAGATGTTATTTTTAGCTTTACTGCGGAATGCAAGTCCGCGTTTGAATTGTTGAAGAAGATATTAACTACAGCCCCCGTGATAGTCGCACCGGACTGGAAAATGCCATTTGAACTTATGTGTGATGCAAAGCGACTATGCGGTTGAAATGCATTTTGGGCCAAAGACGAGACAAGGTGTTTCACGCCATATACTATGCAAGCAAAACACTCACAGAGACTCAAATGAACTACACTACCATGGAAAAGGAATTGCTTACAGTGGTGTATGCGTTCGACAAATTCCGGGCATACTTGATCGGGACTAAGGTGATAGTCTACACGGACCATTCGGCGATTCGATACCTAATAGCGAAAAAAGATGCTAAGCCACGCCTTATCCGATGGATTCTCCTACTTCAAGAGTTTGATTTAGAAATTAAAGATAGAAGGGGGACGGAGAATCAAGTTGCCGACCATTTATCAAGGCTGGAAAATCCGGAGAAAAAGGATGAAGATAGATGCGCGATCAACGAGTCATTCCCGGATGAGCAACTATTTGGGTTAAATACATAATTTCCGTGGTATGCAGATTTTTCAAACTTTGTGGTAAGTAAAATTCTTCCCCCGGATCTTGCACGACAACAGAAAAAGAAGTTTCTTCATGATGTCAATTGGTATATTTGGGATGAGCCGTGTCTATTCAAGTAGTGCGCCGATAAGATGATTCGACGATGTATCCCCTACAGTGAAGTCCACAACATACTGCAAGAATGCCACTCATCGGCATATGGTGGGCATTATGGGAGTGAGAGCACCGCGGCAAAAGTGCTTCAATCCGGGTTTTATTGGCCAACATTGTTCAAAGACGCCCACCAATTTGTGAAAACATGTGATAGATGCCAAAGGGTGGGGAACATATCTAAACGGAATGAGATGCCCCTACAAACAATTCTTGAAGTGGAAATCTTTGATGTATGGGGCATCGATTTCATGGGGCCATTCCCTTCGTCTTTGAGCAATCAGTATATTCTACTAGCAGTGGACTACGTCTCAAAATAGGTTGAAGCTGCAGCATTACCATCGAATGATGCCAAGGTGGTCCTCAAATTCCTTCAGAAAAACATTTTCACTAGGTTTGGCACGCCAAGAGCAATAATTATTGATGAAGGGAGTCACTTCTGCTATAAGTCATTTACATCTCTTTTGACTAAGTATGGGGTAGACCACAAGGTGGCTACAGCGTATCACCCTCAAACTAATGGGCAAGCCGAGGTATCGAACAGAGAAGTTAAGAGGATATTGGAAAAAGTCGTAAATCCGAGTCGAAAAGATTGGTCACTTCGGTTGGATGACGCATTATGGGCGTACCGGACTGCATACAAAACACCAATCGGGATGTCACCTTATCAACTCTTGTACGGAAAGGCATGTCACTTACCGGTGGAGCTACAGCACAAGGCCTATTGGGCAATACAGAAATTGAATTTTGATCAAGCCGCGGTAGGAGAAAAGAGGCTACTCCAACTAAATGAGCTCGACGAATTCCGCCTCCAAGCCTATGAGAACGCCAACCTATACAAAGAAAAGGTTAAAAGATGGCATGACCAAAAAATTGTGTAACGAACATTCGAGCCGGGTCAAGCAGTCCTCGTGTTCAACTCACAGCTGCGATTGTTCCCCGGAAAGCTTAAGTCGAGATGGTCGGGACCATTTACTATAAAATGCGTATTTCCTCACGGCGTCATTGAACTCTACAGTCGTAATCCATTAGAGAAATTCAAGGTCAATGGTCAACGGATAAAGCATTACCGGGTGGCGAAGTCGAATCGGGACGCCAACGACATTACCTCGCCGATACACAAGAAAAACAGGAGAGTAGTCAGTCGACGACTTAAAATCAAGCGCTAATTGGGAGGCAACCCAACTTTTCTTTATTTTTCATAGTTCATGTTTAATTTGTTAGGATGTAGTTTATTAAGCAGTAGTTAGGTCTTATCAAGTGTAAGTTTTGCTAAAAAACACTGAAAAGTAATCAAAATCTCAATGAAACTCCAAGTCATCATTAATCTAACATATTGCATGTTTTTGGTTTCAAGAGAGGTCCAACGTGAGTAAGAGCAACAACGACTAAGAAATGGAGGAAAATCGGAGAATTTTGCATCTCAAAAATTTTGGCCAAAATTTGAAGATGGTGGGCATTCCTCAAAAGCAAGGGCGTCTTTGTTAACACTAACACACCCACCGTAGGGTCCTCAATCTCAAGCGGACACGCCTATTTTAAACGCACGCCTTTCCTCCTCTCTCCTCACATACACACCGTGCCATCTCTGTTTTCTCTCCTAAACACAACCCACGTTTCCATCTCATAGTAACTTCTTCATCCCATTACCTACATCAAAATTACACACTACTACCACTACCTAAATCCATTACACCCACCTTCTACCCCACGAATTTCCACATAGCCTCCATCACGTCCACCTCTTCCTCTCCCCCACATCACTCTTATATAAACCCTACCTCCCATATTCAACACCATTAAACTCGAATTCTTAAAGAAATTGGGAAACACACACTTGAGAGTAAGTTGCATTCGTGTCAAGTCTTCATCTTTTCTCAACTCCATAGAACCAACCTAAGTTTGGGGGATCCGAACGAGCTGTGCACGCCAAGTGTTTGACAAATTGATTGAACCAAGTTTTCGGGAAAGGTAGTGTTTACTAGCAAGAGTTCACCGCTGAAATTCAATGGCTTCTCAACCGACATCCAAACGCCAACGGGGGGCGAGTTCAAGCGCCGCTCCACCGCCACCAACATATGACCAACGAAAATTTGTGAGTGCCGCCGCCGCCGATCGGTATGAGTACATGCTAACCAAGGCACTTACGCCAAAGCGGGGATTGGCCCCCGAGGGGAATGATGGGGAGATGATGTCTCAAATTTACCAAAAGGGGTGGCTTCACTTCACTGAACACCCGCTACCCGTCATTGTTAACATTGTCAAGGAATTCTATGCAAACGCCGAAGATAAAGCTCCTTTCAAAGCATTTGTGCGGGGTCGCATGGTTCCGTTCAGTGAAAATGCCATTAATGCTTACTATCAGTTGCGGGTGCCACGACACTGTTAGTATGCCCAATTGAGGGATTTAGACCCGGACTATGAGGAGGTTATTACAAACATGACAAAGCCGGGCACATCTTGGATCAAAGGTAGAAGGGGAGGAACGGTGTTCAATAGCAAGGACCTTAGCCGGTATGGAAAGATATGGTATGCATTCTTATGCGCGAAATTTCTCCCATCCCAACACACTTCAGACGTCACAAAAGAGAAGGCGTTACTGTTATACGCCATTGTGCAAGATTTCATTATTGATGTTGGGGCCATTATCAATTTCTCAATCCGCCGGTGCTTACGTGGAAATTTTTCGGGTGGGTTGCCTCACCCATCACTTATATGTGCATTATGCCGCAACGCTGGGGTGAGATATTCTGATGATGAGCCCACTCAAGTACCGCTCGCTTTGCTTGATTCCAGAATGATTGCGCGGTATTCAGTATGGGCAGGAGGAGAGTCACATCCACGGGGTTTGGGTTTTATTTTTCCATCGGCGTCGGAAGAAGAAGTCGATGTTGAAGATGCCTTGGGAGATGAGGATGAAACAATGGGAGATCAAGGAACCGAGCAGGTCCCGCAGCCTGAGGCAATTTCTAATACTCAGTTCCTGGAGTTCTAAAATCAGATGAATGTGCACAATAGGGCATCACGTCGGGAAATGCGGCGATTGGCGATGCGCCAAGATCATATGTTCGATGCCAGGAACGCATCCTTCGCTTCATTCAACACAACACTCCAAAGTTTCAACCCTGGCTACTCAATTTCCATATCAACTACCCTGACCATTACCTCGATTTCCTCCCAGTGATTCCGATGAAGAAGAGCACCAACCACCTCCCCAAACTTAGACGATTCCAGGGAAGTCCTCATGCACTTAATTTTTATCCAATGAGGGCATTGTCTTATTTAAGTTTGGGGGATTTATTTATTAGTTACATGCATGCATTTTGTTATTTTTATTTTCATAGCTAGTTTTGCATTATAGTTTAGGTATTTGCATAGTAGTTAGGATTTTGCATTGTTTAAAAAAAAATTAGTTAAAAAGAGTGTTTGCATATTTCCAATGGTGTCGCATTTTACAGTTTATTTTGGCCAATGATGAGATTGTGAACAAGTTAACCAATATAGTATGGATTATTAGAACTGTGATATAATTTCAAGTATATAATCGAGTCTTGGACTTCTTTGAAAACCATATATAAAGGTTAGCACTAAAAACATCTTGGTCAATTTGGGTCACCAAATTGATACATAAATAGTGTCTAAAGGATAATGCTAGGGTGAACTAAAAAATGACAAGGATAGGCAGTGAAGGATTAAATTAGGCAAGAACCTAAGTTTGGGGGAATATATGTGGGGTATATAAGCTTTGAGGAAAAAAAATAGGGTATACATGGTGACTAGTCTTGTTTCGGGGGCCTTCACACTTGAGAGCAAGTATGCTTTAGGGATTGTCTTTACACCTAGCGCCCCTAGGTCTTTTATGGTCCGGGAGTCGTTGGTCGAAAAGCTCGCTAAGGGGTAACATTGGTAGCCTAATGGGATGAGATATTGCACAGTTAGTTATGTATATTTTTTAATAAAACGGGAAAAATACAAATAGCCCCCGTGTTGAAAAAAAAAAGAAGAGAAAAAGAAGAAAGCATAAGTATCCTGCATGTACCCTTGAATTTAGTTTTATTTAATTTTAGTTGAGTTGTGCCTATCTTTGAATTTTTTGTAAGTTTGCACTGTATGATTCCTTCTAAGATGTAGCTTATGTATTGAATTTGGGTCCGTATCAGTTATCTTAGATGTTGATCACACATGCACGCTATACCAGTGATAAGTGTTCAAGATTTGAGAATTAATATGTAGGTGTGGATTGGTTTTGATAATTTGTAATGTAAAGTTGCTTGTTTTCTCTGAGGCCGATGGGATAAGTTAGTTTATGCGATGTTGTTGGATTTTTAGGCATTTAGATTGTTATTGCATTTCATTGCATTGCATAGCACGTTTTTTGTTTTGTGCTCGAGGACTAGCACGGTTTAAGTTTAGGGGATTTTGATAAGTGGATTTTATATACACGAATCGATATTCATTTCAAGTTTAAATTCGTAGTTATCTTCATGTTTTGTGTTTGTTTTTACTCGTTTTATGTTATTTTATGTGTAGGGTGGTCATAGATGCAAGTGGTGAGGAAAGGCGGTCTTTTTCGAGCAAAAGTGGAAAAAAGTTGAAGAAAGAAAATTGAAGTCAAGGCCATGCCACGGGAAGTGCCTGCTTTTTTTCACCTTTCAAGAACTCGCCTTGTTCTCGCTTTTTAACTTCTGCTAGATCTCGGTTTCTTGGACTTTAATAATGCGCATGGACTCTACAAAAGGGGATCTCGGCCAGAAGAGAAGGGAGCTTACTATTACGTAAAACAAACAATAATCTTACAACACGTAGAGCAGAATTCGAGAGCAATTTCGTGATCAAGAGCAAACGTTGGAGGAGTAATTTTCGAGATTGTCACGATTAGCCATGTAATCAAGGCTACGTGAAGGGGTTTTCATTATTCTTCTTCTCTTTAGTCTTATTTGTAATTGGAAGGATGTTTTCAACAAATTATTCGCTTTTTAATTCATTCGTTATGAACTAATTTACTTATTAGACTTGTGATGGATCTTTGGGCTAAAACGATGATTCTATAACTTTGATTTCCAATTCAAGAATATATTTTCGGTTTATCTATGTTAATTTGAGCGTGAATTTATGAATTGCCCGATCAACAGCTTCTTTGTGGATTTGAAAGGAATCGAGAGAGGAAATTCAATCTGTACCTAGTTAATATAGCATGTGTCATTAATTTTGTCGATAGCAGTTTTTGATTATTGTTAAGGTAGAGATACGCTTGACATCATATATAATCGTATAGAGAGCTTAAACTTCAACCTTCTTTAATTGCAGTTCACATACAGATATAGTGAGTTGGTTAATTTAGGTGTTTAACGAATTTCTATCTTAATTGTGGATTAATGTTAATACGGTATTAGTGCATCGAGAGGTGGCTCTTACTACGTTCGTGTTCTTGATTAATAAACTGGGATATTAAATTGAGTTGGAATAAAGATTTGAAAATCAGAGTGAAGCTCAAGGTGAAATCATAAGTCTAATTCTCCATTAATTGTTTGAAATTCCGGATTTTGATATTGGTGACTGTTTTGTGATAGTTTACTTATTTATTAATTTATTTTTTTTATATAGATATAAAACCATTGAATTGATTAGTTTAATAAAATTAGGATTAATAGAAAATTTATAATTGTGAAGTTAGAATTTTTTCTAAGTTGTCTTCGTGGGAACGATACTTTATTCACTACTATATTACTTGTTGACCACGTACACTTGCGTGTTTTTGCGCGTATTGATTTTACCCAACACGGCCCAGCAGTACGTTATTGGAGCCGCAGCTGGGCTTCAGTATATTCATCACCGCCCAAGCAAATATCATCACACACAATAGCGACCCATCCACATCAGAAATCGTGTAGGCCATGCCATGAAAGCTGAGTTAGCGTAATGGTTTGTACACGAAATTTTAAGAAGCACTATGTGGATAGTTGGACTGTAAAATATTAATTTTTGTATTTCTATACTATGAATAATTATGTTATTAAGGATTAACTTGTGTTATAATTTGATTATGTGATTAAATAATCAAACCTACATGATGAATGTATTAGTTATGTGATAATGACTAACTATGTCACGATGACATATGTATATAGGATATTGTGATTCAAATTATTCGGTTTAATCTACGAACAAGGCAAGTTTTCTAATCTATTATCTTGTTAATTCAATTATTGTTTTCAATTCGATTATAATATGATGATGTAAGTTATTCTGGAGCAAGTTATTCTTGTATTTAACTTGTTGTTTAGCATGCACAAATATATATACTAATGTCGAACATTTCTATCATTCAAATTTATATGCATTCTTAGTATTCAATTCTAATTAACCTTGGCTTAGTATTGTTCAAGCAAGGTATGCTATAGTTATTCAAATTGTATGCTATTAGATTATTCCTAAAGCATGACTTTAGTTTACTATGATTGATTCAATCTCGATTATTCTATAGTATAGTGTTATTGGTTTTATTCAACTACTCCTTAGTTGATGTTCGTTGAATTCCAAATTTCCTTGAAAGCTTATCCAAACTTACTTTGGTGCGGACTTGTATTCTAAATACTGAGATGAACAACTCTTTTAATAGAGGTTTACGCTTAGCGTTGAAATGGTTGTGCACAATACATTGTACGAAGGGTTGATCCTCTCGAGTACGGGAGTCCTTATAGTCTTATATTATTAAAGTTAAAGTTGAAAGATTACTTATAACTGTGGACATGATTCGTGGTCATTAGACCCTCGGTGAATGTTATAATTTTCAGAAAGTTAATAGAATATATTGTTCAGTTCTATTGAGCCTAATATTGGCAATTGATGTAAAAGTTTAAATATTTTCTTATTATTATTTCAAGTGGGCCTTGTTTGCTCACTCTTGCCTGTAAAATTTCTTACAGCTAAAGTTTAAACGGGTGACGTACCTAGCACCAGTAAGGGCAAAGGGAAGATGAATAAATATTGAAGACTTTTAATAGTTTTGATAGTTTACTTTCAGACTTTGGTTTAAAGATTGTAATGAAGTTTATTTAAATTTCCGCATTTGAATGAGTGTTGTTAAGGGTTAGATAACCTGGGAGATTTTTATTTGAGTTTAATCACAGTATAAGGCGTGTTTTATTATTCAATTTTATTATAATTGGGTAGTTAGAAATGAATGTTTTGATTAAGTGAACACCAAATCTTGAGGAAATGAAGTACCAGGATTTGGGGGTGTCATAAGTTGGTATCAAAGCCTTAGGTTATGAACCTTAGGTGGGGGAAAAAGCCTTAGGTAGTAACCTTTGAAAAGATAGTGGAGATAACTCTTATCGAGTTTTAGGAAAGAAGTAATAAAACACTTATGTGCTTATGTGATTTTAAATTATGTACTCGTGAGTGTCGAATAGTAATGATTAATAATTAAAACTTTAAAACTTTGTTGTCAGGATGACTAATGTCGGAGAATCCAGTCAGACTAGGGAGGAGGGACCTCAAATGCCTATAGAGGAGGAGCCTCGCAACATTCAGGTAGTTTGGGAACAACTACTGCCACAGGAGTCAGCCTCGTTGGTCACAGTAGTTGAGGATGAGGATGATGATGTGGAGACAGACGAGGAGGATCTCGTTGAGTTACCACAAGAGGATGAGGATGACGAGGACGAGGAGGAAAGGATTCCATTTAACTCGATAGCTGGCTGTATATACGATGAGGTGCATGACCGTAACGTGAAACTTCAGGATACAGTTGAGGAGTTGTAGGAGATAGTAGCTAAATAACAGACTGCAATAACACAAAAAGACGGCGAGATCCAGGATCGTGAAGAACGACTGACAAATGTCGAGGATAAACTAGTACAGACTGAAGGAGAGAAAGAACAACTAATCGAAATGGTCGCTGAACTGAAGAACAAGCTGAGAGAAGAAGCTGCTAAGAGGGCAAGAGCTGAAGATGCTTACGAGGAAGCTTTTCAACGAACCAGATTAGCAGCAAGAGACACGCAAGCAAAGAGGATAAAGATGGAAGAGATGGATAAAGTATTTAACACCGCAATTCATCGAGCTCAAGATCGGGTCGTGGGATATCTGATTCAGTTCTAGACGCTGCCATCATTCGTGTTAGACCGCAGAACAATGTTTCGAGTCATGGAGGAAGAACGTGATAGGGCTAAGAAGTATCTTAATAGAACATCGTAGCTGTTGTACGATGAGTGAAAGGTTAAATAAATTGTAAATCCCAAGTGTTATGCAACCTATGGGATATGACTATGATGTTGTCCTGAAACTTGTTTAGTTCAGGAAAGTAATGTAGATAGCAGTGATGCTATTGTTTTATGTTTTCCAAAAAGGTTTTGAATAAATAAAAGTTCTTACTTTATTCAAAAATGTTATGTGTTATGTGGTTATTGCTTTTATGGAGACAAGTTAATTAGAAAATACTTAAAGAAGCTGAGTTAGTCTAATAGATGTTTTGTTTTAATAGAAAATGCCTCCCAGACGTGAACCACCAATTCTCAGCAGAGAAACAATGAGAGAACTACCAATAACGACAATGTTGACGGTAACCCCATTCAACAACTAGTGACACTACTGACAGGAGCATTGCATAACCAACCACAAAACCATGGTACAACGTTTAAGGATTTCAAGGCGGTTGGACCACCTGAATTCCATGGGTCCATGAATCCAGTCGAAGCACAAACCTGGATTATGGAGATAGAAAGGTGTTCGATGTCGCTAAGGTAGGGGATGACCAGAAGACTGCTTTCACAACATTCATGTTGAAAGTAGAAGCTAGTTATTGGTGGCAGGCCAATAAAACTCGTGAAGGGTCAGGAGTGATGACCTGGGATAGGTTCAAGGAGTTGTTCTTCCAGACTTATTTCCTGGAGAGTTCGAAGAGTCAGCTAGAAGTGCAGTTTCTGGAACTAAAATAAGGAACGATGATGGTATCTGAGTATGCCGCGAAATTCAACGAATTGGCGAGGTTTGCGCCATATCGTCAAAGATGATGATGAGCAAGGGTAAAAGGTTTGAACAGGGACCAAGCCACAGGTCATACAATAGGGTTTCCTGTTCCAATGAAGACATTCTGGGTGATGGAGAAAGCGAAGACTCATTTGAAGGTGGAGGCGAGGCAGTGACAAAGTTCAATCAGGAACAAAAGAAGAAGAAGAATGAGAATGAGATTAAGAATGGAGGTGGTAGCGGTGGAAACAACAACAACAACAACAACAACAACAACAACAACAACAGTTTGAAGAGGAAGTGGAATGGGAACATGGGTGCTAGAAACCAAGAGGGTAACCAGTAGAATAAAAAGTTTGAAGCATGTGTGACATGTGGAAAATTTCATAAGGGTGCATGTTTGATGGGGAAGAGAGTATGCTTCAATTATGGCCAGGAGGGTCACATCGCCCCAAATTGCACTCTACCAAAGAAGAATGTATGCTTCGCGTGCGGATCTAAGGATCACTTTGCTCGTGAGTGCCCTAAGAAGAAGGATGGAGTGACAACCAGAAGCAATGGAGGTAACA
This sequence comes from Panax ginseng, assembly GCA_020205605.1. Lineage (NCBI taxonomy): Eukaryota > Viridiplantae > Streptophyta > Magnoliopsida > Apiales > Araliaceae > Panax > Panax ginseng. The sequence goes on from CM035143.1 coordinate 42,184,611, forward strand.
ATGGAGGTACATGGGCCATTGCAGGACCTGCAGCATCAAATAAACCCACAGCCAGAACCTTCAACATAACTGTGCAAGATGCTATGCAATCAAAAGATGTGGTGTCAGGTATTATCCCAATCAATGATATTAATGCATATGTATTATTTGATTCGGGTGCTACTTGCTCGTTTATATCTGATGAATTTGCTAAGAGGTTAGAATTGCCTAAAGAAGAACTAAATTTTCCTTTGAACATAGAAATTGTGAATAAGGAAGTAATCCCTGTTAGATTCGTATACAAGAACTGTAGGGTGAACATTAAGGAGAATATCTTGTTGGTAGATTTGATTCCGATTAGACTCGAGGAATTTGATGTAATTTTGGGAATGGATTGGCTGTTCAAATACGGAGTGCTAATTAACTGCCAAAAGAAGTGTGTAAACCTTATGACCCCGTCAAAGGTAGTATTTCATGGTAGCAAGTAGCCTAGACAAATGAAATGTCTGACGACTATGCATGCCAAGAAATTGTTGAGTCAAGGTTGTGTGGGCTATTTAGCTTACATAGTCGATACTCAGAAAAAGGGTGTGAAACTAGAAGAAATACCAAAGAGTGAGGGAATTCAAAGACGTGTTTCAGAGGATTTGCCAGACTTCCACTTTGACGAGAGAAATTGAGTTTGTGATCAACTTAAGCGGCAAGAACAAAGACCAATATCGAAGGCCCCTGCATGTAACTCCTAGTGAAATGAAGGAACTTATGGTACAGTTGCAAGAGTTGATGGATAAGAAATATATTCAACCAAGCGTATCGCCGTGGGGAGCGCCAGTTTTATTCGTTAAGAAGAAGGATGGATCAATGCATCTTTGCATCGATTATAGAGAGTTAAACAAAGTCACTATTAAGAATAGGTATCCGTTGCCTAGAATAGATGACTTGTTTGACCAGCTGAAGGGTGCTAAATATTTCTTGAAAATAGATTTGAGAAGTGGGTATCACCAATTGAAGTTAAGAAAGGAGGATATACCTAGAACGGCATTCAGAACTCGGTATGGACATTACAAGTTTCTGGTGATGTCTTTTGGTTTAACAAATGCCCCTGCTGCGTTCATGGATTTGATGAACAGGGTTTTTAAACCATTCTTAGACAAGTTTGTAGTGTTATTTATTGACGACATTCTAGTGTATTCCAAGACTCAAGAAAAACACGTGGAACACTTACGTTTGACATTGGAAACACTAAGAAAGGAAAAGTTGTATGCAAAATTCTCTAAGTCGAATTTTGGCTCGTGACTGTACAATTTTTGGGTCATGTTATTGACAAGGATGGGATTTCGATGGATCCATCAAAAGTGGAAGTCAGAATCAATTGGGAACAACCAAGAACAAATCGAAGTGAGGAGTTTCTTGGGGAATTTGATGCTTATTATAGAAGATTTATTCAAGATTTTCTAAGATAGCCACTCATTAATATATTTGACAAGGAAAGCTTTAAAATTCGTTTGAATGAAGAAATGTGAAGAGAGTTTCCAAGATTTGAAGAAAAAGTTAAGTATAGCTTTTGTGTTGACATTACCAGATATATCTGAAATTTGTGGTGTATAGTAATGCCTCACACAAAGGGTTGGGTTGTGTTCTTATGCAGAACGGCAAAGTTATTGCGTATGCATCAAGAAAACTAAAGGATTATGAGAAAGGGTATCCAACTCATGATTTGGAATTAGCTGCAGTTGTATTTGCTCTAAAGATATGGAGACACTATCTTTATGGAGAGAAATGTGAGATCTACACAGACCACAAAAGTCTGAAGTATATTTTCACTCATAAGGATTTGAACATGCGTCAAAGAATGTGGATGGAATTGATAAAAGATTATGATTGTGAAATCTTTTATCATCCGGGCAAAGCGAATGTGGTGGCAGATGCTTTAAGCAGGAAAGGTCGGGAGAAATTGATGATGATAACAACTCAGGAGGAGCTCATTTCAGCAATGACAAAACTGGAGTTGGAAATCCAATTTCCAAAAGAATCTGACGAGCAACTATTCCAGATAGAAGCTGGTCCAACTTTAGTGGACAAAGTGAAGGATGCTCAACTACAAGATGTCTTGTGTGGGAAAATCAGTGAGAATCTGATTGAGGGTAGTGATGTAAAATACAAGATCGATACAGAAGGACTACTACGATTTGAGGGAAGAATCCGGGTTCCAGCAACACCAGAGCTGAAAGAAGAAATTTTGACCGAAGCTCATAGCTCAAAATATTCAATTCATCCAGGAAGCATGAAAATGTATCAAGATTTGCACTGACATTTTTGGTGGCCGAATATGAAAAGGGACGTTACAGAATGCGTAGCAAAATGATTGACATGTCAAAGAGTAAAAGCCGAACATCAAAGACCCAGCGGGTTACTTCAACCGTTGGAAATATTGGAATGGAAGTGGGAACACATCACAATGGATTTTGTGGTGCGTCTTCCAACTACTCAAAGAGGATGCGATGCAATTTGGGTGATAGTGGACAGACTGACGAAATCAGCGCACTTTCTACCAATAAAGATTAGATTCAATCTTGATCAGTTGGCAAGATTGTACATTAAAGAGATCGTTTCGAGGCATGGAGTGCCAGTATCAATTGTGTTCGATAGAGATCCGCGATTCACGTCAAATTTTTGGAAGAGATTACAAGAATGCATAGGGACATAGTTGGGAATAAGTACGGCTTATCATCCACAAACAGATGGCCAAAGAGAACGAACAATTCAGACATTGGAAGATATACTGAGAGCATGTGTCATGGACTTTAAAGGAAGCTGGGAAGAACAATTACCGTTGGTGGAATTTGCTTATAACAACAGTTATCATGCGAGCATCGGCATGCCACCTTACGAGGCATTATGCGGCGAAAGTGCGAGAACTCCACCATCTTTGGGATGAAGTCGGTGAACGCCAAATCGTTAGGACCGGAATCTGTATAACCAACTATTTGACGTTGTCAAACTCATTAGGACAAGATTGGTAGCAGCTCAAGATGAACGTAAAAAAAGTATCTTTGATCAACACGAGAGAAGATCGTGCATTCGGCGTAGGAACTTTTGTATTCCTAAAAGTTTCTCCTTGGAAAGGAAAATTCATTTCGGTAAAAAGGAAAGCTAAGCCCGGGTTTATTGGACCCTTTGAAGTGCTTTAGCGTAGAGTGGGAGAAGTGGCTTACGAGGTAGCTCTACCTCCGAGTTGGAAAACATTCATAATGTTTTTCACATTTTGATTATTCGACCATATAAACCTGACTACAAACATGTGATCGAGTACAAACCGTTGCAGTTCGAGAAAGATTTGTCTTATGAAGAGGTTCCTATCCAGATAGTCGACAGGAAAGAACAAGTGCTCAGGAATAAAGTGATACCTTCTGTGAAGGTGATATGGAGGAACCACAATGCTGAAGAAGCTACGTGGGAACTCGAAGAGAAAATGTTGAAAGAGTTCCTTGAGTTATTTGTTTAATCTGTGTCTTCGATTCTGGAGACAGAATCTTTGTAAGTAGGGAAGAAAATGTAACGAATGATTTGTTTGAGTTGTGATTCTGATGACAGAATCCTTGTAAGGAGGGAATGATGTAACATTCCAGAATTTTAAAATGTAATATTAAATATTTATTAATTTATATAAGTATTTAATGGATATGTTTATTGTTGAATAAATAATTATTCAATTTGAGTTAATGTGGTTTAGTTAATTATTTGTTAAATAAATAATTAAATATTAAATATTTATTTGTAATATTAAATATTTATTGAATTATATAAGTATTTAATGGCAATTTGAGTTGATGTGATTTAGTCAATTATTTGTTGAATAAATAATTAAGGAGCTAAGAAAATTAATTGTTATGAGGTTATATACTAATTTAATTTAATAATTAAGTTAGAGAGCTAATAATGATTAAATGAATTATAGTATTTTAATTGGAATTTGTGATTAAAATAAAGTGTTAGTTGATTAAATAAATTTATAATTATAAAGAAATTATAGTTTTGTGATAATGATTTATGTATTAAAGTAATTTAATAGATTAGTATTTGAATTAATTAAATTGATTATTTAATTAAATAGAAGTGTGATAAATAACCTTGCTATAAAGGAGTTACTAAAATAAATTAAGGGAGTTTAATTTAGTTTTGCCAAACAAGGCCTAATGCCTATTAAGTCTTTTATCTAATTGTGTTTTACCAAACAAGGCATAAGGATTAAAGAGTTATTTTATTAAGCCTAGCCAAACATGCCTTATGGCTTTTGATTTCAAAAATTGTAACTGATGTCAGTTAAGTTAGTATTATATTATATTTAATATATATTATATCCTATATACGTTAGATAACTAATACGTAGTTAGAGTTAGGGAGAAAAACAAAACTCAGAGAAGAAGAAGAAGAAGAGAAGAAGAAAAGTGAGAGAGAATTAGAGAGAAGAAGAAGCTTGAGAATCAAAAAGGGTTGGTCATCATCTTCTTCAAACAAGGTATCATCTAAACTCTATTATTGTTGTTCCTTTCAAAGTTATAGTTGTATTCTCTCTCTCCCAATTTTCTCCATGAAAGCTTTGTAGAAGTGGAACTTTGTTATGTATGTGGTTTTATATGATAATCTAGTGTTGTTAAACTATTTTTCTTAAGCTATAATTGAGAATAGTCCATGAATTTATATTATGTATATGGTTGTGAAGAAAAACTATTTTTGAGAGAGTTTTTGAATATATATATGTGAAGCTTAAAGTAGAAATTGAGAGTTAATTAGTTGTTTAGTTGATAAATTGATCATCTAATTTGATAGAGTATGTATAATTATTGATAAGATGCTTTGAATTAATTGTTTTGGTTGAAAAACAAAATTTACAGTGTTGATTTTCATTGAAATATCAAAAATGGAGTTTTTGTCAAAAATAGTGAAATTGGATGTTTTAAATTCATTGTTTATGTTGTTGTATGGGTAGAAACATGTTAGAAGTTCTTGAATTATGTTTACATGAAGTTTTTGTATGAATTGCATGTGAATTAGTCTGTTAGAAACGAGCTTGTAGGCCAAATTGGCTTTTTCTTGTCTTGTGCCGAAGTCATCGATCGTCAGGGAGTTTTCAGCGTCGTGACAAGCAATGATGATCGTTATTGGCGGCAGCCAGAAGCGCCATCACTACTAAAGACGGTCGACCCACGATTAAATTCATGGCGCCATGCATGCCTTGAGTTAAAGAGAATAGTCTCGATAGTATACTTTTGTACACAAAATTTTAAGAAACACTATGTGATGATAGTAGGACTGTAAAATATTGATTTTTGTATTTCTATACTATGAATAGTTATGTTATTAAGGATTAACTTGTGTTATAATTTGATTATGTGATTAAATAATCAAACCTACATGATGAATGTATTAGTTATGTGATAATGACTAACTATGTCACGATGACATATGTATATTTGATATTGTGATTCAAATTGTTCAATTTAATCTACGAACAAGGCAAGTTTTCTAATCTATTATCTTGTTAATTCAATTATTGTTTTCAATTCGATTACAATATAATGATGTAAGTTATTCTAGAGCAAGTTATTCTTGTATTTAACTTGTTGTTTAGCATGCACAAATATATATATACTAATGTCAAACATTTCTATCATTCAAATTTCTATGCATGCTTAGTATTCAATTCTAATTAACCTTGGCTTAGTATTGTTCAAGCAAGGTATGCTATAGTTATTCAAATTGTATGATATTAGATTATTCCTAAAGCGTGACTTTAGTTTACTATGATTGATTCAATCTCGATTATTCTATAGTATAGTGTTATTGGTTTTATTCAACTACTCCTTAGTTGATGTTCGTTGAATTCCAAATTTCCTTGAAAGCTTATCCAAACCAAACTTACTTTGGTGCGGACTTGTATTCTAAATACTGAGATGAACAACTCTTTTAATAGAGGTTTACGCTTAGCGTTGAAATGGTTGTGCACAATACATTTATACGAAGGGTTGATCCCCTGAGTACGTGGAGTCCTTATAGTCTTATGATTTGTTAAAGTTAAAGTTGAAAGATTACTTATAATCAGACATGATTAGTGGTCATTAGACCCTCAGTGAATGTTATAATTTTCAGAAAGTTAATAGAATATATTGTTCAGTTCTATTGAGCCTAACATTGGCAATTGATGTAAAAGTTTAAAGATTTTCTTATTGTTATGTCAAGTGGGCCTTGTTTGCTCACTCTTGCCTGTAAAATTTCTTACAGCTAAAGTTGAAACGGGTGACGTACCTAGCACCAGTAAGGGCAAAGGGAAGATGAATAAATATTGAAGACTTGTAATAGTTTTGATAGTTTACTTTCAGACTTTGGTTTAAAGATTGTAATGAAGTTTATTTAAATTTCCGCATTTGAATGATTGTTGGTAAGGGTTAGATAACCTGGGAGATTTTTATTTGAGTTTAATCCTGTATGGGCAGGTTTTTATTATTCAATTTTATTATAATTGGGTAGTTAGAAATGAATGTTTTGATTAAGTGAACACCAAATCTTGAGGAAATGAAGTACCAGTATTTGGGGGTGTCACAATTACAATTATTAAACAACTAATTTAATCATAAGTCAAAATTTATAATAACTACTTCACCACATAGTTATATAATTATCCAACACGTATACATAAATCATAATTTTTTTAAAAAATTCACATTCATATATGTAGACATAGTAATAATTGATCATTTTTCTTCAAAGTTTAAACATCTATTTTTTTTATAAATACATCTTAAAAAAATAATTATATTATTTGAAAAGTAAATCTTACCAAAATAATCTCTGAATCTGAAAATTTGTAGGCTTAATCGGCAGTTGATCTTCAATTTTTACTGATAGCAAATTTTTGCAAGCTTTCTCTTCATGTAAATCAATTCTATTTTGATGCTTGAATGGAGGTTTTTTCAAGTTGGGAGGGAATATGTGTAGCGGCAGTGTAAGTCGGTAAGAGCAGCATGAAGGATAGGGGAATGCAATTGTGGTTAAAAAGGAGAGCTGCCGCTTCAAGTCAGTAGCAAAGCGCGTGAAACATTTTCAGCTTCTTGGCTTCCGTGCAGTCACCTTTTCAGTTTTTTAGCCACCGTGCAGTCAGTTTTGGATTCCGTGTGTTAGTCAAATTAATATTAATGGCTGCTGTGCATGAGCTCGTAGCTAGCGGCGGTGTGAGACATTTATCGAGGCAAATCAGTATTTGGCTTGCATTTCCTTTTTATATTGGCTGCCGCTACAACCTGTAGCGGTAAGTGGTAAAATGATTTAATCTGAGCCTTTCATTGTAAGGATCAACGTTTATAAACTTGTTTCTTTGAGCGATTTCGAACGCAAACGTGTACTACTGGATGATTACCCATATATATATATATATATATATATATATATATATATATATATATATATATATATATATATAGTCCAAAAGTATTATTCTAACAATTATAATGCCATCTGTTGATTTTGATATTGAATAGCATAAATTTAAATTTTTAAAACCCATATCGCTACAAGTTGTAGCGGCAATACAATCTTTATGAACGGTAGCGTAAATTCCTAATATGCCCCCCAAGATAAAAAAATTATTTAAATAATTCAATCAAAATGTCTGATCCCTATCGCTACAGCTTGTAGCTATGTGATATGGAATACAGACTACTACATGAGGTTTATTTACTTCATGAAGGGAGCCCATTTTGCTCTCTATTTTATTCTTTCTCTTTTTTAGGCAAGTTGTGCAAGATATGGAAAGAGGAGATTTATGTTCTATTTATAACCAATTTGATAACAATAAGTCTATGGAACATTTTTTTAGTGACATTTCTAGTGACATTTTTTATTTATTTAATTTTTTTTTGTTTGTTTTTTTTTGTAATACCTCCCAAAAAATGTATAGTATTTATTTCAACTGATTTTGTTTTTGAAAAAAATAGTGTTTTAGGTATAATTTGGATACATACAAGAAACAGGGTTGTACAGATTGTACATGCCATGTTTCTTATATGTATCCAAATTTCACCTAAAATACTATTTTTTACAAAAATTTCAGTTGAAATAAATACTATACATTTTTTGAGAGGTACTACAAAAAAAACCAAAAAAATAAAATAAAAAAAATAATGTCACTACAATGTCGCCAAAACAATGTCCCCGTAGAAGGCCTCATTTGATAAACGGCATTATTAGGTTTTAATTTTCTGGCAATAAATAATTTAGGCATCGTGACATTAATGTCACATTGATATACTTCCTTCTTTTGTTTAAAATATAATATTGTTATTAACTTTTTGAAGTTAATTTGAGATATTTTTAAATTTAAAATTAATATAAATTCATTTAATATTTGTCAACACATTAATAAATATTGTAAACAATCATAATTATAATATTTAATATTGTTTCCGCTGATCTATTCAATCTCGAATCAATCTTGTTATTAATGCGGGCATCTCCATTTTCAGAGTCAATATAATGATAAATAATTTAAACTATAATAATTATAATATTTTTTATTTTTTATTTTTTAATAATTTTGATTAATTTTGATTTTGACTTTCAAAAATTAATAATGATTTTACAATTTGAAATGAACATACATCTTCGTTACTTTTTAATTTTAGGAGAAAACACAAATATTAAAAAATATAATCAATCTTTTGTCTGATTGACCAAATTGAGTATAGATTTTCAAAATCAAACTCATTTAAAATTGATTGAAAAAATAAAAAAGAAATAAACAGGTAATTAATGTAAAAATAATATGAAAAATTAAGTCATTAATATTTTCTTGAAATCTATAAAATATTATTTTAAAAAAACAAAATTCGTTATCTAAAAAAACATAAAAATAAACGGATAGAATACATACAATATAGGGGTTTATGGTCACGTATGAGCTCAGTGACGTGACATACTATATTGTACGTACTCTATTGTTTTCTTTTTCAAAAATGCTAGGGGGACAAGGTTTTGCCGACAGGGGTAGTGACTGAGCAAATTTTATTTTATTTTTTTTAATGACTCCCAAATAATTTATATGATTTATTGGAACTAGAAATTTTACAGAATCTGGTGATTTGAATGTCATTTGGATACATGTAAAAAATAGAGTTGCACAGTCTGTATAACCCTGTTTTTTACATGTATCCAAATGACACTCAAATTACTGAATTTTGTAAAAATTTCAGTTCCAATAAATCTTATAAATTATTTAGGTGTGACGCCCCCAAAATAGGTATACATCACTCATTCTGAGTCGCCAAATACATGGTACAGAATACAAATACAAACTTAAAAATATAACATAAGCTGTGAGTTTTAATACAAATATTGTCTTCTAGACAGTATTCAAACTCAAAATAAGTCCTCAAAACATTTATTATCACACTATTTCACAGAATAGTGAGGACTACTAATGCAAACATCTGGACCATCACTCCGTTCCCCGACTAGTCCCAGCTATATTCTCATTTTCCTCAAGAGAACAATGAAAGCAAAGGGTGAGCTCAACTAGCCCAGTAAGAAATATTATGACTAAGATAGTGCAGAATAAATTATCGTTAGCCTTCAACAGTGTTAAACTCATAAAATATAATAGACATCAAGTTTAACTGCAGCGGAACAAGCAATCCATTAGAAGAGTCAAGTAACGTATGATATCTACTATCTTCTATAATTTAAAAGTTTATCAACAGCTTTATCATTTGAGACTCAACAATAAATAATCCACATCATCGAATCATCCCTGCACTACGGCCAATGATATTCATTAGTATCACGACCACAAATTATCCATGCACTACGGGCCAAGGATATTCGTGTTTTCATCAATGGTTATGATCATGCCAACAACTGTCCATCAATGTACTACGGGCCAATGAGGACTTTTACCACATCATTTGTAACATTACGATCATGATTATACCGAATAATCCCTGGTCATAATCATACCAAGTCCATCTATGCACTATGGGCCACAGATGACTTTCATTATAATATAAGCATGAGGATGATGACAATGATATAAGAATTCAATTAAAAGAAAGCAAAGGATAAATTTTTAAATATTTATAATTTAATTTATCCAGAATTCAATAATGTCCAAATTGTCAACATGATACTGGTTTGTGGAGTAAAATTCAAAAATAATATTGTATCAAAAATAGTTTGGACCGAAAAGAAATCAATTTTTGTCATGAATAGTACCCCGGGTGAATAGCAACTGAGTGAATAGTGTGACACCCCTAGATTCGGGTACTTAAATTCTCACATGATTTGGTGTTCATTATTCAAACATCTTATGTCTATTTACCCATAATAAATGAAAACATAAATAGATAGAAATAAATCCTCTCCTTAAGGAGTTGCATCATCAGAAATAAATATATCAATCCCGGGTCATACTAACCTTACATCTTAACTGCGGAAACATAAACAATTAATCGTCTTACACAACATTAACATAAGTCTAAAATAGGAATACATAATCATATAAACAACAAGTCTTCATCACTTGTTAATCTTGCCATTGCCTTTGCTAGTAGAAGGCTCGTCGGACCTTTCGTTCTTAACTGCAATGTTATTATTATGCAAGAGTGAGCACGATTGCCCACATGTATAAAAAATGAAACAACAATATAATAACATGCGAGTGAATCAAAGAATTCTAAAATAAGAACTCGACTTTTGATTCAAGAATGAATAACAAAAATCAAAAGAATTTCTGAGTGTCATAAGACCTTGAACTATGTCCTAGGTTATCAAGGGTTATACTTGAAACCTTTAACAGTCATAAGATTATGGACTCTTCTACTTATACTTAGGGGGATCTGTAGCGCCCCCGAATCCGGGTCCCGAATCCGGTTCGCTATTTCTATAACTGTTGCGGAAGATATAAACATAAATTGTTTATACATTAAACATTATACACTATCCCCAAGGTCGAGTAACCATAACTTATACACATTTCATAACTTATCTGACACATGATATTATCATCATACAAGACTATTACAAATCTAATCGCGCATATTAACTCTAAGCTGGAACTGTCTTTAACTTTCCTTGTATCCGAAGCATTCGTCTTTATCTGCAATGTTTTATCATGATATAGCAAGGGTGAGCATGAAAGTTGCCCAGCAAGTTTAAATACAATTTAAGGATATATCATGATTGAAAGAGTCTGAATAATAAGCTGGCTATAATTCATAATGTAGTTGTAAATTAGCATGAACAAACTTTTGACTGAACAAGTATTACATATGAACAATATATATCTGGACCAACTGGTAATGAAGGTGATCAGCCTTTCATTCCTGACTTATACATACAAGATGTACAGAGTACAATTCTACATGGCAATCAGTAATGATTAACCATAAGCATATCTGAATGAAACACTCTTAATAGAGTTAAGAAAAATAAACTTGCCTGCTCCGTTGATTACCGATATGAAAAATAACTTAGCTTTATCCGAAGACCTAATACAGATAATACCAATCTCCAACTATTAGAATAATATCATCACAGTATAAAATAACCTAAACACATTATCACATAATCCTGTCAGTCTATACAACACATAAGACTTAGCATCAAATCAGACTATTTAAGTCTAAGTTGAAACCGACACAATTCAATCATCCCGACGGTCAAATCGGACAATATCGAGTTTAAGTTCAATTAAACTCTGCCTAAACAATTAACAATAATCTTAGATAATCATAGCATCAGTCAAAACATTTTTCATAAACTTGCAAAAATTTTCAGATAATTAATATCATTTATCATAATTTTTCAATCACTTATACTGTATTTAAATGAATTAAATACCACATAATTCTTTAATCATTAATATTTATTTAATACCAAATATCAATGAAAATCATAACATAATATTATAATATATTCATAATATATTAAAGTATTTTTAATACCTTAAAATTATATTTCTATGATTTTTAAACAATCAAATCCATTATCCGATAATTGCTATAAGTATTAAAATATTAATATTTTCATAACAAAATATCAAAAGTTATATTTTATAACTCAAAATATTTTTATAACGCATAAATCATTTTTATATGATTTTTAAACCATAAATTCTATTTTTCCATAATTTATCTAATATATTTATTAAATAAACTAATTATCATTAATAATAAATATTAATGAAATTCATCACAAAATATAAAAAGTCATCTAGAATAACTTAAAATATTTTTAACGCCATAATATAATTTTTTTCACGATTTTCATGAATTAAAACTATTTTTAAATAATTTATCTAATATTATAATTAAATAAATAAATATCATTTATATTCCAAAATATTAAATATTTTCAAAATATACTCCAAATAATTAAAAACTATTTTTCAGGCTTTAAATAAATTTTTCAGAATTTAATATGTATTTTTAATAATTTAAAAATCATTTATTTCTATTTAATTATTAAAATAATCTATTTTCCAAAAATAAGCGTCGCTAAAGGGCCCTATAGCGACGAAACTGTCGTTATAGGTGTTCTTGAGCCCAACCTAGAAAACCGTGTCGATCTTTCGAGGGGTAGGTTTGACCAAATATATAATCATGATGATTGTGTTTTCAGGGTAGATAAATTGTTATAGTTGTAGTATTAGTGTAATACTATTATTATCCATCAATATCATGGCTATCCAACAACAAAACAAACAAGATCTGGCGATCAAAAACCTTGTCGAGACGGTTTTTGGTTTCCCCGAAACCAATGATTCGTCTGAAGTACTTTCTAGGTCATTTTAATCTAGGTTACATTTCTTGCTTTTGATGTTTTTATGATTCAAACCGGTAGTATTAAGTGACAAGGAACAACAACATATTAAAATCACGGTTCAATAACATCCCAAACACTAGCTAAAACTTAGTGGCTTCGTGAAATAACGTTCTTAGAGTTTACGGGAAATTCCCGAAATCGTAAATATGAAGGTCATACTGGTTTGACCAATTATCATGCCTGATCATTGATTATTAGTGGGATCTAAAGATATAAATTTAAAGTACATATACAAGGCTACAAGTATGCTACAACAACAACATCCTAACACATTAAATCGACATATCCGGGCCATGTAAAAAGTTGTCGAAGGCAATTGTTCATGCGATTCGTGTTGCCCAGTTTTTGATTTTGGTCATGCGGTCAACGGGTTTAATAAGTATATCTTGTAATCTAGACATCCAATGGCCAAAATACCACTTCCAAATGAAAGACCTCCTACCATACTACCAATCCAAAACATCAAACAACAAAAATCATGATTAAACAAAGATCTACATACCCGACGAAAAGGTCAGGACAACATTCAACATTTTCCGATTTCTAAAATGCAAGATTCGAGTATTTTGATGTTATGGATCCGGGATTAACAACCCGGATCACTAAATGACACCTAAATACACCATATTAACTAATCAACAACAACATCTAACATAGAATCATAGGATTTCTAGGATTAGGGTTTATACCTCAAAAATGCTTTGATCTTGACTCTTCTGATCTTTATGATCACATTTACGCTTGCTAATGTTCTTACTAGTGGCTGATTTACTCAACATTTTCGTGGCTAAGAAGAGAGAAAGGTTTGGTTGAGTGTAAGGATGCAATTGAGCTTGGTTTTATAACTTTTCCTCTCTTTGATCCATATATATAATGATAATATGTAATGGCTGATCATGTGATCAATTTGTTGATTGATTAAAGTAGCTTTCTAGAGCACATGGCTATCTTAGGGTTGGTTACCAACCACAAGTAGGGTTAGATCCACACTCCACCTTATTAAAATAATATAAGGGCACTTTGGTCATTTGGTTTGTACTTTTAGTGGCTAAATTGACAAATGCTCCAACCCTTAGGGTTTAGGGTTTGAGCCTTTAGGGTTTAGGGTTTGAACCCTTAGGATTTAAAAAAATAAATTTCTAGGATTTCCAATTTAAGTTTTCAAAATATAAAATTAATATTTCTAAATTATAATTAGGATTTGATAATTATATTAAAATTTCCTAATCATAAATTAAGCTTGCCAATTAGGATTATTATTTCCTAATTAAATTTGCTAATTTAGCAATTAGGATCATAATTGGTCACTGTAGAGTTTATAACCCACTAATTAGGATTTTACATAGAAAATAATCTTTCTAATTTAGAAATTAGGTTTCCTAATTTAGATTAGGGTTTCCTAATTACTTATATCTTGAAAATTAGGATTTATATTTCCTAATTAACATTAAACACTATAAATTTATAATTAGGTTTTCTCTAATAAATACATTAGGGTTTCCAACATTAAAAATTAGGGTTTTCAATTAATCAATTAGGGTTATCCCTAATTACACTTATAATTTAATAACATAGAAACTCTATACTTATCTTCAAGCTTCCCACTTAGGGTTTTAATATCCCGAATTAGGGTTACGGATTCTCAAAACTGTAATTAGGGTTTCCATAGCCGGTAATAGGGTTTTCTAATAAGCACTTAGGGTTTCAAGTAATTCATTAGGTTTTCCCTAATAAATTTATAGTTAATGACGTTTAACTTATTCATAGCATTTAAATTTTCGAATTAGAGTTTCGGAACCAGTTTTTAGGGTTTCTTATCAGACGTTAGGATTTTCTAACATAACGTTATCGTTCTTTAATATATACCTAGGATTTGACAGTGATAAGTTTTATCTGGTCAACCCTTGACCCTTAACCACATTATGAACACATACATAACCATATACACCGAACATATCCACATACACAGATATTCTTAACATTGTAAACCTTTACCAAAAGTTTTTAAATTCACAAAATTCATTCCTAAAAATGTTAAATACAAACACTTATTTTCTATCTAGGTCTATTATTTGACCTTAAATCAATCATTTAAGATTTTAATAAATTGTCTAAATTCTCGGGTTGTCACAGGATCAGCCCTTAGTACCATACTGCGCACAATATCTTAGCGCTAATGTATAAGAAATCCATATACAGGGTTGTTCATCTCAGTTTGACATTAGAGTCCGCACCAAAGGAAGTTTGGTTTGGATAAATCAATAAGGGTTCTGAAATTTAGAACGTTCATCAACTATGGACTAGTCGAATCAATAAGGGTTCACTAGTCTTACAAGGTTCAACACTAATTGATATTTAAATCGAATTACAAACTTAAGAGGTATACAATAGAATAAATATTGTATAACAGAATCATAATTTGAACAAATAAATAAATAATAAGAACTTGCTCGATATAGAACATAAAGCTGAAATTTGTTCAATGTAAGGATGTAAGTTTATAAACTTGCACAACGATAACAAGTAGGGTTATGAAACTTGCCTCGTGCGTAGGTTACATGTAAGACCCCAAATAATTAATAAATGAAATTTAATTTCCTCTATTTATTATTTTGAAATAGTAAGGGTTGATGTGATTAATGTGGATAGTTATGGGTAAAATACGCAAATATTTCAAAATAAGCAAGTGGTTATAAAATATTCATTGTTGTTTTATATATTCGTTTGGTCGGAAATATTAAATCTTCTGTCGAATATTCGCATTAAATGCGTTAGCGCATGTATGTATGGGCCCATAACAGCGATTGGAGGAAGAAAACGACAAATATAAGTTGTTTAAAAATAACGGCGTAGTTATTTATTTTATTTTGTTGGAATACCCGGTGGTTAAAAACACGATGTCGCATTGTTGCCAAGATGATACCGCAGTATTGCACCAATTATTGACTCTTACGTGAAGAAGGCACTACTCAATAATGGTTCTGATAATTCTTTATTGCTCAAAGATTTTATTTTATTGGTTCAATAATTGTTGCGTTGATATTTTATATTGTTGTTGTTTGATAATTGTCATTACACATTTTTCATTATCGAAGCAATAATTCATATTATCTGAATAATATTATTAGATAACATTATTGGCAATGTCTAGAAAGTTCTGTCTAATGAGAGGTTTGGTCACCTAATTGCGCGCCAGTAAGGAGAAATTCTTATTGAAAAGCCCCTCTTTCCTGGGAACTGCCTGGTTGTCAATATTGTGATTCTGTAATATTATTTGTGAATAATTAATTATTGATTCATATGATGAGGAAAATATTGATTTTATGTAGATATAGATGGAGAAAATTTTTAATGTGACAATTGTTGAAAATTAATATTTTATCTTTTTCTGATAAAATAATTCATTTAAATATATATATTTTTATATTTTAATAATATAATAATGGTGATATTTTTACAACGAATGTGGGATATATGAGCATACGAGGAAGAAGAGTATTTTTGTTGCAATAAATGTTTAAAACATGTTAAACATGTCGGTGGACCCCATTTATTGACTGAAATTTGATTATAGCCTCTAAAATAGCCCGTTTGTGGATTTCGGCAAATTTCTGTTTGGAATTTGGAAAAACTTTCTTCTGCAAAGTTGTAGAGAATTGAATTTCCTATAAAAACTCGCGAGATTCGAATTTTCTGACAAAAGGGCTATTTATTGTGAATTATTGAAGTTCCGGAGTTCCGAAATAATTGATTTTTGGAAGTTTTAATTATTTTTATTATGAAAAACGTTTTTGTCATTAAAGGTGGGGCTTGCATGTGATGAAAATACTGAATTTCAGATCTTAGAAAGTATGCGTAGGAAAATTTAATATATATTAATATTTTAATTAAATTTTCTTCTTTGTTGTTCTAAGCATTTTCCTATAAATAGGGTGCTTAGGTTATAATTGAAAATCACACCAAAAACTGAAGTTTTCTCTCTCTATATTATCGAGCGTATTCTTGTGAGTATTTTGAGTATACTTTGAGTATTGCTATACGGTGCAAGTTCGTTCAAATAAGTTATTCGGTCGAAGTATCTTTCTTTTTGAGGTAAGGATAATAAGAGATTTTAAGGGTTATTATTTCGAAATTCTTTTGAACCTTCAAAATTCTAGAAAAATTTGAAATGATATTTTGATGAGTTTTGTAGATTGTGTCCAAAAATGGCGATTTTTGGATGTATAGATTAAGAATTATGAATTTTATGAGAAAATACTATTTTAAAAGTAATCGCTTATAACTCCTTGTGATTAACTCCAAAATTGATGAAATTTTTATTGGGAGTACATCTATATAATATCAGTATACCGTATAAATTTCAGAATTTTTGGATAAATGTATAATTTATGATAAATATTTAAATATTCGGTGGTTTTGGCCATGTGAAAAATAGTAAATGACTTTTAAAAATTCTGAGAAAAATATATGTTTAATATAGGACTATATTCTGCTAAATTCCATAAAAGAAATATTTTTGGAATTGATTTGGTATTTTTCATGAAAATGTTCTAGTTATGAGTAAATGAATTAAATATGTTATGTGAAGTAAGAAAATTAGAAAATATGATTTTATGGCTTGAGAATCATATATGAGGTATATGCAGATTTTTGATGAGGGTTTTGGTTATTGGTGATGAGATCTTATGAGTTTGGCATTTTAAGATGATTAAATGCATTTATTAGTAAAGTGTAAACAATTAAAATAAATTATTTATAAGTTTAAGAAATGATTAAAATATTGTGGTAGTATTAATAATATTAGATTATGAGATTATTAAGTGAATTATAATATTTTGATTAAGGTGTTATGAGATCATTGATTTATGAATCTTACTCTTAAGATTAAATCTATATGTTGATTATATTATTTTTATTATCATATTTAACATTCTTATAACTCTAATGGTGATATTTCTCTTTGACTTGAGTGTAAAGATGAATAGATTATTGGTATGATCGTGACTATAGGTTCTCTTTGGCCAGTAGTGCAAAGTTGAATTGTTGACTAGTATGATCATGACCATTGAATTTATAATTGAATATCTTTAACTTAAGTGCAAAGGTGAATTGATCAACATATATGGTTATAATTATGGTTTATATAAATTCTGAAATGATTATGTATTTCTTTGAGTATGAAAATCTTTGGCCCTGTAGTGCAAAGATGACTTGTTGATGAATATCTTTGGCCGTAGTGCAAAGATGAATTTATTAGTAGGATTATGAACATAAACTGTGATTTGGTATAATCATAATCTTTGATGTTTCGTGATGAAAATTATCTTTGTCTGGATGAGAAAAGGAATTTAGAACTACAATTACGATTCTGAGTTATACATGTGATTGTGGGCGAGAATTGTTGATTGATGTCACGAGGATAAAACATTGTTGGTGGACTTTTAACATGGAGAAGATAATAGACTTTATAGTCTATTTGACTCTTCTAATGGATTGCTCGTTCGTTCATTTGCAACTATGGTTTGAAATTTTTTATCATCTACCATATGTTCTAAATCTCTGATTTATTATTGATGAAGGCTATTGATAATTTAATTATCTTTAGTCATGATATTTTTTTTTTCCTGAGCTAGTTGTGCTCACCCTTTTGCTTCACAATTCCTTTCAAGTAATAAAAGTGTAGGCTTGGGTCGAGCAGGAATAACAAGGAATAGAGCGGTGAGTACATAGATGTTGAGGTGAGGTGAATTTAACTTGGAAGGGTGTTTTGCCACTATCATACAAGATGTCTAATGACATACAACCTCGTGTCATCATAAGACAGGGTTCTGCTCATCCACTTGTTGAGTATATCTACCAGCACTACCTATATGATCTTGGAGTCTATTTGAAATTTAACTCTCAATTAGAGACAGTAGAGATAATGATATGTCAAGAGAAAACTCACCATTGGGAAGAATATGATAGTAATCTTCTCATTTTTTTTTAGGGGTCTATTAGGTCAACCAAGAATAATTACGTGGCCATATGATATCTATCATAACCTAGAAGCATGGCCTCCCATGTATACGAAGGTTTCCTTGAGCACTTCCCAAAGATTCTAATTTCTAAAACAGCTTTTCGACTATACATTTATGTAAGGTGTCATTATGAGGTCTCATTCCACTACTGGAACATGAGTCACAGTTGATATATATTTGTATCCAAATTCACAGCATATGTGTTGTTGTATTTTGCACGACAATTGTTGTAATAAAGTTGTAGTTGTTTTCTGTACCATGTATTTGGCGACTCAGAATGGGTCGGATGGAATAGACCTATTTTGGGGTCGTTACATTACACGTTAATTATACACGTTCCTTAATTTAATCCTAATATCATTTATATTCACAATACCGGTTAATTATAACGTAACTAGTCATCACATGTTCATTCTTTTGTCTAAATTCTGGTTATGACTATACTTAGTCAAATTACCACACTTATTGTCATATAATATAACACTACATGAACAATAAGCTAACTATGCGTTCAATAATTCAATCCACACGTAAATGCGTTATTGACATGTTAAGAATCTACTTTAACGTCTCATTATACGTCTAACATATTTGAATGTACATTTGATTAGGTTACTATCACATTCTTAGACTTGAACAATTAAAAAATTTTCATTTCTGGACAATCTGCAAAGTGGTATTTGTGGCGCCAACTGTTTAACTTGTTCTTGGCATTTGCTTGATGTGCGATGGCGCTACTGACTTGATTTTTGTCTTGTATGCGGGCCTTAAGGCATGGAGTTGGCGCCATGTGTGCATGCTGAAACATTACTATTTCTGCAATTCACAAAAAATTGCAGAACATGGCCAAAACCTCCAAATTAATTTGTTCTTAAACGAATTTAGCCATACCCAAACACTGTAATACACATATAACTACTACTCAACCCTTCTAGCATGATTTTAACAAGTTAAAACACATAATTTACGGAATCAAAACATATAATTTTACTATTCTTGATGTTCTTAAAAAGTTTTGAACATAAAACATAAAAATTAACACTACAGTTTCGTTATAACACCAAATTTGTCCATTCGAATTTTGTTTTCTTCGTTTTAACATGCATAATTTCATACAAGTGTAAATTTATGATACAATATATGATTAATGTATTAAATTTGGTACGTAAGGCCATATGGCCATATTTTCACTTTTATACTCTCTAACTTTTAAAATAATTCAATTACTATATATTTGTATGGATTTAATACTTTGAAAACATACAAAGATGGTAGGTAACATGTTATTATAATCTATTGTCATAAACAAACACATAATTGCTACCTTTTCTAATTACAGAAACCTTAACAGAACTTTGAAAACTATTTTCATAAAAATATAAATAACGTAATTTGAAATTGGTTTAAAGGAATTACCCAGAGTATAGATTAGTAGAGAAACCTTTCTCAGTTGTTTCTTCAATCACCCACTCACAATATCCCTCAACAATTCTAAATTTCTCTCTGTAAACTTGTTTTTCTTATTTCTAGACTTAAAGAATAAAGGAGGAAGACGTACATAATAAAGGAAACGGACGCAGTTGTGGTTAGTTAACCAATCATGGGTTAACTGCCCTCAACCTCCACTAAGGCCTTGTTTGGCTAACCTTAAAAGAACTCAAACCCATTTAATTTAATTAATCCTATATACTATAGTTTAATAGTGTCACACTCATTTACACAATAAATCAAATATCTTATTTAATTTAATTTGAATAAAATATAATAATTTCTCATTAATTCACATAGTCACATAATTAAATTTCTCATTTATTAATTATGTCAAATTATTAATTCTCTAATTAATTATTAGATTAATTAAAATAAATTATGCTTATTAAATATTTCATTTAATTCAATAAGCACACATAAATGCATACTTTGAATAATAAATATTCTCCACGTTAATTTAATAAATATAACACATATAATTAAATTAATCTACCACAATTGCATCAATTAATTATTTAATCCAATAATTAAATCATCAAAAATATTTATTTAATTCAATAAATATTCAAATAATTATTACTTCAAATAATTATTACAAAATCTCGTTTGTCACATCTTTCCCCCCTTAAAAGGATTCTGTCCCCAGAATCACAACTCAATCAATTCAACCCGTTACATTCTCCCCCCCCCCCCCTACAAAGATTATGTCCCCAGAATCGCTTACACATAATTTAAGTAAATAAATGAGGTTAATTTTTTATCATATTCTCTTCGAGTTCCCACGTTACTTCTCCAACATTGTGGTTCCTCCAAATTACCTTAACAAAATGTATTACTTTATTTCTAAGAACTTGTTCTTTTCTGTCGACAATCTAAACAGGAATTTCTTCGTAAGATAAATCTTTTTCAAAATGTAGGGGTTCATATTCAATTACATGCTTGTAGTCGGGTTTATAGGGTCGTAAAACAGAAACATGGAAGACATTGTGGACATTCTCGAGTGCTGGAGGTAAGGCTACCTCATACGCAACTTCTTCGATTCTTCGCAGTACTTCGAAGGGTCCAATGAATCTTGGGCTTAATTTCCCTTTCTTTATAAAACTAATCTTTCCCTTCCAAGGAGAGACCTTCAAGAACACATAACTACCCGATTCAAACTCAATATTTTTACGGTGTGGGTCAGCGTATTTCTTCTGCCTATCTTGAGCTGCTACCAGTCTTGTTCGGATCACTTTGACTATTTCTGATGTCTGATGTACTAATTCTGGGCCTACTAATTGTCTTTTGGCAACTTCATCCCAGTATAGTGGAGTTTTGCACTTTCTGCCGTATAACGCTTCATAAGGTGGCATGCCAATACTGGCGTGGTAACTGTTGTTGTAGCCGAACTCTACGAGCTGTAGGTAATCATCCCAATTACCTTTAAAGTCCATTACACAACCTCTTAACATATCTTCTAATGTCTGAATCGTTCTTTCACTCTGCCCATCTGTCTGAGGGTGATATGTCGTACTCATTCACAATTGCATACCCATGCATTCATGTAGACATTTCCAGAAGTTCGATGTAAAGCGCGGATCCCTATCGGAAACAATTGACACTGGAACTCCGTGTCTCGAAACAATTTCTTTTATATATAATTTTGTCAATTGGTCTAAGTTAAATTTGATTCTGATCGGAAGGAAGTGTGCGGATTTTGTCAGTCGGTCAACGATAACCCATAATGCATCGTAGCCTTTCTGAGTTATCGGAAGGCCAACCACGAAATCCATCGTAATATGTTCCCATTTCCATTTTAGGATCTCTAATGGTTTTAGCAACCCACTCAGCCTCTGATGTTCTGCTTTCACTTTCTAACATGTCAGACATTTGGCAACACACTCTGCAACATCTCGTTTCAGATTTGGCCACCAGAAATGTTGTCGAAGATCTTGGTACTGCCAGGGTGAATCGAATATCGTGAGCTATGAGCCTCACTCAAAATGTCTTCCTTAATCTCTGGTACTGGCGGTACCCAAATTTTTCTCTCAAATCTTAGTATTCCTTCCTTGTCCATCTTAAATCTCAGTTCGATTCCTTCAAATATCTTCTTTTTCACCTTTTTACATTCTTCATCCTGAAGTTGAGCTTCTTTAACTTTATCCAGTAGGGTTATACCAGATTGCATCTGAAATAGTTTATCATCAATTTCCATAGGATACTTCACTTCCAATTCTAACTTCTCCATGGCTGAAATTAGCTCCTTCTAAGCAGTCAACATCATCAATTTCTCCCGACCCTTTCTACTTAAGGCATCAGCAACCACATTTGCCTTACCCAGATAGTATAAAATCTCACAATCATAGTCTTTAATTAACTCCAACCACCTTCTTTGGCGCATATTCAAGTCTTTCTGTGTAAAAATATATTTTAGACTCTTGTGGTCTGTATATATTTCACACTTCTCCCCATAGAGATAGTGCCTCCAGATTTTCAAAGTAAAAACCACTACAACCAACTCCAAGTCGTGGTCGGATACCCCTTCTCATAATCCTTCAATTGTCGTGACGGATACGCAATGACTCTGTCGTTTTGCATAAGCACACAGCCAAGTCCTTTATGCGACGCATCACTATAAACCATAAAATTTCATGTATCATCCGGAAGAGATAATACATGTGATGTACTCAACCTCTTCTTCAATTCTTGAAGCTTTCCTCACACTTCTCCGTCCAAACAAATTTCACAGCTTTTCGAGTCAAATTCGTTAACAGAGTTGCAATCTTGGAAAAGTCTTGAATGAATCTTCTGTAATATCCTCGCTTGATCCAAGAAAACTTACGTTACTTACGACGGCGTTCTCGGCTGATCCCAGTTTATCACGGCTTCGACTTTGGATGGATCTACCAAAATTCCGTCTTTATCAATCACATGTCCAATAAATTGTACTCGCTCAATCCAAAATTTGCATTTCGAAAACTTGGCATACAACTTCTCCCTTCTCAACGCCTCTAACGTTACCTTCAAATGCTCTTCATGTTCTTCCTTGGTTTTCGAATATACCAAAATGTCATCTATAAATACAACTACGAATTTGTCCAAAAATAGCTTGAACACTCCATTTTAAGCCCATAAATGCTACAGGAGCATTCGTTAGACCAAATGACATTACCAAAAATTCAGATCTTGACCATATTGTATTCTCAATCAGCAACATCTTGGTACATCCTCTGGCCTCACCTTCAGTTGATGATAACCACTCCTCAAGTCTATCTTTGAAAAGTATTTCGCTCCCTTCAATTGATCAAAAAAGTCGTCGATTCTCGGTAATGGATATCTATTCTTAATCGTGACCTTATTCAATTCTCTATAGTCAATGCAGAGCCGCATCGTTCCGTCCTTCTTCTTCAACAACATCGGTGCTCCCCACGGCGATACACTCAGTTGAATGTACTTCTTGTCCAGTAATTATTATAGTTGTACCACCAATTCTTTCATTTCTACCGGTGCCATTCGGTACGGTGCATTCGATATTGGAGCCATTCCTGGTGCCAAATCGATCACAAATTCATCCTCTCTATCTGGCAGAAGTCCTGGTAAATCTTCTGGAAATACGTCCGCAAAGTCCCTCACTACTGGTATCTCCTCTACTTTAGGATTCTCTTTACGACTGTCGACTATGTAAGCTAGATATCCTACACAGCCTTATCTTAACAAATTCCTGGCCTGCATCATCGTCAGACAACTCGCTTGTCTAGGTGACTTATTACCATAAAACACAACCTTTGACGGAGTCATAAGGTTAATACGCTTCTTCTGGCAATCAATTACGGTTCCGTGATTGAATAACCAGCCCATACCCAAAATAACATCAAATTCTCCAAGTCTAATAGGGATAAGATCTACGTTCATGATATTACCCTTAATATCCACTCTCAGAGTTCTTATATGCATTTTAACTGAGGATTATTTCTCTATTCACAATTTCTATGTTCATGGGGTGTTCTAATTCATCCTTAGGCAATTCTAAGTTCTTAGAAAAGTCATCGGATATAAATGAACAAGTAGCACCCGAATCAAATAATACATAAGCATTAACTTTATTGATCGGAATGATACCTGACACCACATCACGAGACTGCACATCATCCTGCACTGTCATGTTGAATGTCTTGGCAGTCAGTCGGTTGGTTGCGGTTGGTCATGTGATAGTCAGAGCGCTTCCACCGCTATTTCCCCTATTTCCTCCTGATCTTGCCCCTCCAGATCCCTTCTTAGGACAGTCTCTTGCCAAATGATCCTTTGAGCCACAAGTGAAGCAGGCACCCTTCTTTGGGATAGGACAGTTAGGTGCTATATGGCCTTCTTGACCACAATTGTAACACACTCGTTTTCTCTTCATGCAAACTCCTAGATGAGTTTTTCCGCAAGTCGGGAATGCTTCGATCCTCTTCTTCTGACCTCCTTGCTGATTTCCAGTTGACGAGTTGTCAGACCACATTCTCTTCTAATTATTACTACCTCCCGTGTTACTTCCACTAGCCTTGTTAATTCCTTCACTTCACTCTTCTTCTTCTTCTGATCCTGAGTATATTTGGTTACCGCATCGCTTCCACCTTCAGCGAGTATGGCTTTCTCTAGTACCCCAGCGAACGTCTTCAACTAAAACATTGACACTTTACTATACAACCAGAGCTTCAATCCTTGTTCAAATCTTCTTGCTTTCCTCTCATCCGTGTGCACTTGATATGTGGCGAACCTAGCCAACTCATTTAATCTTGCCGCATAGTCTTCTACAGACATATTCCCCTGTTTCAACTCCAGAAACTGGACCTCCATTTAGTTCTGCGAACTGGTCGGGAAATACATCTCAAAAAACATCTCCTTGAACCTCTCCCAGGTAATCACACCTTCTCCTCCACAGACCTTGTTTGCTTGCCACCAATAACTGGCTTCGGATGTCAACATGAACGTCGCGTAAGCGGTTTTCTGGTCCTCTCTGACTCTGGCGACATCAAAAACTTTTTCCATATCCATAACCCAAGTCTGAGCTTCTATCGGGTTCATGGAGCCTTTAAACTCTGGCGGTCCCACTGCCTTGAAATCCTTAAACGTAGTATTCGGTGGAGCTTGAGGTTGATTATGAATCGCTCCAGCTAATAGGTTCACCAATTGTTGAACGGGGTTAGCATTGGCGTTGTTGTTGTTATTCATCGATTCTTCTTGAGCTTGTTGACGATTTTGTCTTCTTCTCGGCGGTATATTTCTGTTAAAATATATGCTTATTAGATCTTTATTAAATTCTCTAAATAGTTAAGGCTTAACTCAATAATTTAACATAATCACTTAACACATTATCTCAAATAACTTGATATATTTATTCAAATCGAAAGTTTTAACATCAAACGATAGCATCACTGTAAGACCCCAACTTTTATAAATAAAGATTAAATTTTCTCGAAATATACTTTTGAATATTATGGTGTGGATATGATATAATATTATATTTGTGGGTAATATTTACAAATTTTGCAAAGAAAGCAAGTGGTTATATAATATTCGATTGGTCGGGGAATATTTGTTTTAACAGGGAATATTCGTACGACGACACAATCATTGGTGGACCCCACAACAGAAGTATTGTCGCAGTTAAAAAATGACAAAATTTATCTTTTTATAAAAATAACGGCAAAAGTTTTACCGTTAAATGGTTGAACTACCCTATTAGTAAAGAAATGCGATGTCGCAGCGTGGTTGCATAGTAGCACCACGGTATTGATTATTGATGCTTACGTGAGAAGTCACTCGCTTATACTCAATTATTACTACAAAGAATTGTTGCATCATATCTCTCATATTATTGATTCAATTATTATCACGGTATCATCCGCATAATATTTATTATTATTAAATCAATAATTGAGACGACAAAGTTATTCATATTATTATTTACAATATTGACAATGTCTAGAAGTTACATCGATGAGAGGTTTGGTCACCTAATTGCGGCAATATAAGGAGAAATCCTTATCGGAAAACCCCTCTTTCCGGGAGCGACACGGTTGTTAAATATTATGAGTTATAATATTAATGATGAATAAGTTCGTGTTGATTAAAGATGAAATTGATAGTTCCATTGTGTGTGAATTATTAGTGTTAGTGGAAATCGACATTTATTTTGATAATAATTAATGTCTGGAGGTTATATTGACCAATCGGGTAATTCACCGGATAAATGAGCAATTAATTGCTATTAATTCACATGCTTATAACTATGTGTTCACATGTGTGTACTATTGATTCACATGATTTACTATTAGGGGAGTTAGTGCAAGATTGATAATACTTGCATGACTAAATTAAAAATGGAGGTATAGATGAAGGTAATATACTGTAATTAGTTTTCTCACATGATTATACTATTAAGTCACATAAATGAACTATTAATTCACATTAGTTACTATTAGCGGAGGTTGTGCGAGTTTGATAATACTTGCAGGACTAAATTAAAAATGAAGAAAAAGAGGAAGGTATTATATTGTAATATTTCGAGCCCCAAAATGTGCAATTATCGAAACTATATTTTCCTATAAATAGAAGCTCATTCTTCCTTCATTTCTCACCAATTCACTAAAGCTATAGATCAATTATTATAGAAAGAAATTATAGAGAGAAAGAAGAAGAGAAGTCTGCTACCTCACTATTCCAGTATCCAGTCTTCTTCTAAAGTAAGTGGTATTATTCTTTCGTATTCATGAAGAGAGTTATTTTCTTTTAATACTCGTAAGGGTTGTTATTCCAATCTTTATTATTATGTTGGAATAACCTGTCTATGCGAAGTACCGCATACATGGTGAAATTCTTCTGTTATTCCATTCTTTATTATTCTGTTGAAATATCCTGTCTGTGTGGATTACGCATGACCTGGTTCAATTCTTTATTATTCTGTTGGAATATCACATGCATGCAAGGGTTACGCATGACCGAGTTCCATTCTTTATTATTCTATTGGAATAACATGTCTGTGCGGATTACGCACGCCTGGTGAATTCTTCTGTTATTCCATTCTTTATTATTCTGTTGGAATAACCTGTCTATGTGGATTACCGTATGCATGGTGAATGATCCTTCTTATTCATTCCTTATTAAATTATGGAAATGATCTGTTTACGTGGATTACCGTATGGCGGGTAAAAATTCATTTGCAGTTTCATATATTCTATTATACTCAGTTGGTTAAAGTTTTGGCTTCTATACTCCATGAAATTAGTAGAATATCTTGGATATTTGCGCTTCATCCAGTATCTTTTCATGGAAATATTTTTCTGAGCATTCTTGAGTTTTACTCCACAAAATAGTATCATGTTGACAATTTGGATGTTATTAATTTCTAGATAAATTAAATTATAAATCTTTAAAAATTTATCCTTGAACTTGTTTTATTGAATTCTTATATCATTGGCATCATCCTCATATTTATAATATGTTGAAAGTCATCTGTGGCCTGTAGTGCATAGATGGACTTGGTATGATTATGACCAGGGATTATTCGGTATAATCATGACCGTAATGTTACAAATGATGTGATAAAAGTCCTCATTGGTAGTAGTGCATTGATGGACGATTGTTGGCATGATCATGACCATTGATGAATACACGAATATCCTTGGCCCGTAGTGCATGGATAATTTATGGTCGTGATACTAATGAATATCCTTGGACGTAAAGCGAGGATGATGTGGTTTATTTATTGTCGAGTCTCAAATGATAAAAGTGATGAAAAAACATTTTAAATCATAGAAGATAGTAGATTTTATTCTCTACTTGATTCTTCTAATGGATTGCTTGTTCCACTGCAGTTAAACTTGATGTTTGTTATATTTTATCAGTTTAACACTGTTGAAGGCTAACGATAAATTATTTTGCATTATCTTAGTCATAATATTTCTTACTGGGCTAGTTGAGCTCACCCTTTCTTTCACTGTTCTCTTCAGGAAATGAGAATATAGCTAGGACGAGTCGGGGAACGGATTAACGGTCCAGATGGTTGTTTTAGTAGTCCTCACTATTCTATAAAATAGTGTGACAATAAATGTAATTAGGACTCCATTGAGTGTGGATATTGTCTAGATGACAATATTCTTATTAAAACTCTTAGATTATGTTTTGTCGTATTTTACACGACTGTTGTATAATTAAGTTGTATTTGAATTTTGTACCATGTATTTGGCGACTCAAGATGGGTGATGTATACCTATTTTGGGGGCGTCACAATCACTGCTATTTACATCAACTATCCCGAGATAAAGAATCTACAGGATTTAAAGACATTAAAATATCCCTTTGTTTATAAACACATCAAAATTTACACCTAAATACCAGATAAGTTTTTCACATAATTAAACAAATCTTATCACTGCCTATTAAGGCGCTGAATAGCCTTGCTACGTTCCTCTTCCATGATGCGGGACATCGTCTGGAGATCTAGCATATACAATGGTAGTCCTTCGAACTGGATTGGGTACCTTATTACTCGATCCTGAGCCTCATCCATTGCATTTTGAAGTGTAGAGTACATCTCCCCAGGCTTAGCACGACGTGATTCTCTTACCCAGGCCTCCTCTACTATGGTCAGCCTTTCTAAGCTCTCTTTCAGTTCATTCTTCAACTTCTCTATTTCTTCGGACTTCACCTCGGTTTGACCCTTCTCGTGAACCAAATCCCACTCCACGTTTCCTAGATGTGTGTGAAAAGTCACAACCTCCCTATCCTTCTGCTCGATGGTAATCTGCTGAATAATCACCCGCTCAGTCAGATCCTGGACAGTGTCACGTAACTCTACGTTACGGTCATATAACTCGTCAGACATCTCAAAGATCGATGGAGTTCTTGGGAACTCCTCTTCTTCCTCGAGATCCTCCTCCTGCGATCGAGTCCTCGTGCTCATGCTCCCGACCAACAACAAAGATCAATGGAGACGGCTCTCTCTGTACTAACCGCTTCCCTCGACGACATGAATGTCTCTGGCTCCTCCTCTGTAGGTACTCGGGGTTCCTCCTCCCCAGCTGGACTAGCTCCTCCAACATCCGACATCCTGACAACACAGTTTTAAGTTTTAGTTATTAACTCATACTAGAGAACACATAATTTATCACATAAATACATGAAATCTTTTATTATCTTTAATGAATTAAGAAATTCATTTCATAGAACTCGATAAGAGTTTTCCATCACTATGATCTTCCTATAAGGCTACTACCTAAGGTTGTTCCCCCACCTAAGGTTCATAACCTATAGCTTTGATACCAACCTGTGATACCCCAAATCCGGGTACTTCAATTCTCACATGATTTGGTTTTCACTATTCAAACATCTTATGTTTATCTACCCATAATAAATGAAAACATAAATAGATAGAAATAAATCCTCTCCTTAAGGAGTTACATCATCAGAAATAAATATATCAATCCCAGGTCATACTAACCTTAAATCTTAACTACGGAAACATAAACAATTAATCGTCTTACACAACATTAACATCAGTCTAAAACAGGAATACATAATCACATAAACAACAAGTCTTCATCACTTGTTAATCTTGCCATTGCCTTTGCTAGTAGAAGGCTCGTCGGACCTTTCGTTCTTAACTGCAATGTTATTATTATGCAAGAGTGAGCACGATTGCCCACAAGTATAAAAAATGAAACAACAATATAATAACATGCGAGTGAATCAAAGAATTCTAAAATAAGAACTCAACTTTTGAATCAGGAATGAATAACAAGAATCAAAAGAATTTCTGAGGGTCATAAGACCTTGAACTATGTCCTAGGTTATCAAGGGTTATACTTAAAACCTTTAACGGTCATAAGACTATGGACTCTTCTACTGCGTACTTAGGGGATCATCCTTAGTACCATCTCATGCACAATATCTTAACGCTTAACGCATAAGAAATCCCTATACAGGGTTGTTCATCTCAGTTTGACATTAGAGTTCGCACCAAAGGAAGTTTGATTTGGATAAATCAATAAGGGTTCTGAAATTTAGAACGCTCATCAACTATGGACTAGTCCAATCAATAAGGGTTCTCTAGTCTTACAAGGTTCAACACTAATTGATTTTTAAATCTAATAACAAACTTAAGAGGTATACTATAGAATAAATATTGTATAACAGAATCATACTTTGAACGGATAAATAAATAATAAGAACTTGCTCGATATAGAACATAAAGCTGGAATTTGTTCAATGTAAGGATATAAGTTTATAAACTTGCACAATGATAAAAAGTAGGGTTAGGAAACTTACCTCGTGCGTAGGTTACACGTTAATTATACATGTTCCTTGATTTAATCCTACATACCATTTACATTCACAATACCAGTTAATTATAACATTACTAGTCTCACAAGTTCATTCTTTTGTCTAAATTCTGGTTATGACTATACTTAGTCAAATTACCACACTTATTGTCACATAATATAACACTACATGAACAATAAGCTAACTATGCGTTCAATAATTCAATCCACATGTAAATGTGTTATTGACATGTTAAGAATCTATTTTAACGTCTCATTATACGTCTAACATATTTGAATGTACATTAGATTAGGTTACTATCACATTCTTAGACTTGAACAATTAAAAAAAATTCATTTCTAAACAATCTGCAGAGGTAAATTTGGGCTACTACCTTTGTTTAACTTGTTCTCGTATTTGCTTGCACATGGCCGCAGCCATTGGCCATGGCATGTATTGGTTGGTTTAGCATTGTTCTTTGCACATGCGGACCTTAAGGCATGGAGTTAGGCGTCACGGCATGGCCAACCAAAGATGCCGATTCTACAATTCGCGAAAAATTACAGAACATGGTCAAAACCTCCAATTAATTTGTTCTTACACTAATTTAGCCATACCCAAACACTGTAATACACATGTAACTACTACTCAACCCTTCTAGCATGATTTTAAAAAGTTAAAACACATAATTTACGGAATCAAAACATGTAATTTTACTGTTCTTGATGTTCTTGAATGTTTTGAACACAAAACATAAAAATTAACATTACAGTTTCGTTATAAAGCCAAATTTGTCCATTCGAATTTTGACTTCTTCGTTTTAACATGCATAATTTCATACAAGTGTAAATTTATGATACAACATATGAGGGCAAAGGTTAAAAAAGCCCCTGATATTTACCCCGATGTCCCACTTGCACCCTAAACTAATTTTTTTTCCAAAAGTACCCTTAACGTTATATTTTAGGGTCGCCTTGGTACCCTACTTAGTTAACGGAAGACAATGTTTGAGTTAAAATATGATGATGTGGAAGGCTTAAATATAAAATATATTCTAAATAAAATAATATATATCATTTAATATAAGCAAAAAATACAAAAATTCAAAATAAAAAAAAACATAACATATTTACATCATTTAATCAAAATAATAAAATTCAAATTATTTTGTTAACTAATCAAAACTAATTAAATAAAATAAGTTGTATAACATATTTACATCATTTAATCAAAATACTAAAATTCAAAACATAATATATTTACAACAAATACTAATTTAAAAAAAATACTAAAATACTAATTAAAAAAATACTAAAATACTAAAAAATCAAATTAAAAAATACTAAAATACTAAAATTTAAATTATTTTGTTAATTAATCAAAACAAAAAAATTTCAAATTACATCATTAAAATACTAAAATCATAATACTAAATACTAATTGATATAAAATTTTAAAATACTAAAATTATAATTTAAATTTTTTTGTTTTGAATTAACAAAATAATTTGAATTTTAGTATTTTTGGTATTTTTAATTTGATTTTTTTTGTATTTTAGTATTTTTTTAATTAATATTTTAGTATTTTTTTAAATTAGTAATTGATGTAAATATGTTATGTTTTGAATTTTAGTATTTTGATTAAATGTTGTAAATATGTTATACAACTTATTTTATTTAATTAGTTGTTTTGATTAGTTAACAAAATAATTTGAATTTTATTATTTTGATTAAATGATGTAAATATGTTATGTTTTTTTTATTTTGAATTTTAATATTTTTTGCTTTGATTAAATGATATATATTATTTTTATTTAGAATATATTTTATATTTAAGCATGCCACGTCATCTCATTTTAACCCCCTGCTTGTCTTCTCATTAATTAGTAGGCAACAGTGACCCAAAAATGTAATGTTAAGGATACTTTTGGAAAAAAAATTAGTTTAGGGTGCAAGTGGGACATCGGGATAAACATCAGGGGCTTTTTTGACCCTTTGCCGCAACATATGATTAATGTATTAAATTTGGTATGTAAGGCCATATGGCCATATTTTAACTTTTATACTCTGTAACTTTTAAAATAATTCAATTACTATATATTTGTATGGATTTAATGCTTTGAAAACATACAAATATGGTACGTAACATGTTATTATAATCTATTGTCATAAACAAACACATAATTGCTACCTTTTCTAATTACAGAGACCTTAACAGAACTTTGAAAACTATTTTCATAAAAATATAAATAACATAATTTGAAATTGGTTTAAAGGAATTACCCAGAGTATAGATTAGTAGAGAAACCTTTCTCAGTTGTTTCTTCAATCACCCACTCACAATCTCCCTCAACAATTCTAAATTTCTCTCTGTAAACTTATTTTTCTTATTTCTAGACTTAAAGAATAAAAGAGGAAGACGTACATAATAAAAGAAACGGACACAGTTGTGGTCAGTTAACCAATCATGGGTTAACTGCTCTCAACCTCCACTAAGGCCTTGTTTGGCTAACCTTAAAAGAACTCAAACCCATTTAATTTAATTAATCATTTATATTACAGTTTAATAGTGTC
This sequence comes from Panax ginseng, assembly GCA_020205605.1. NCBI lineage: Eukaryota > Viridiplantae > Streptophyta > Magnoliopsida > Apiales > Araliaceae > Panax > Panax ginseng. The sequence continues at coordinate 42,217,831 of CM035143.1, forward strand.
ACACCCATTTACACAATAAATCAAATATCTTATTTAATTTAATTTAAATAAAATATAATAATTTCTCATTAATTCACATAGTAACATAATTAAATTTCTCATTTATTAATTATGTCAAATTATTAATTCTCTAATTAATTATTAGATTAATTAAAATAACATTATGCTTATTAAATATTTCATTTAATTCAATAAGCTCACATAAATACATACTTTGAATAATAAATATTCTCCATATTAATTTAATAAATATAACACATATAATTAAATTAATCTACCACAATTGCATCAATTAATTATTTAATCCAATAATTAAATCATCGAAAATATTTATTTAATTCAATAAATATTCAAATAATTATTACTTCAAATAATTATTACAAAATCTCGTTTGTCACAAATAGTACCTCGTGAATAGTAACTTCGGGAATAGTAACCCTGTGAATAGTACTCTGATATAAAAAAGTTAAAACTTATCAAGAATGCTCAGAATAATATTTCCATGAAAAGATACTGGATGAAGCGTAAATATCAAGGATATTCTACTAATTTTATGGAGTATAGAAGCCAAAACTTTAACAAAATGAGTATATAATTCGGAATCTGAAATGAAATAATATTACTTACATACTACAGAGTATGGAAGAAAATATTATTTCATACGAATAATGAACAAAAATAACATCCCTTACCTTAAAAAGAAGAGTATTCCAACTGGTATAGCGGGGATATTCTTGAAGAAAACTTTCAATTTGTTTTCACGCCAAAGCTTTCTAAAACTCGAAAGAAATACGCTCAATATTATAGATGAAGAATTCTCTGATTCTGGTGTGATTTTCAATTCTAACTAAGCATCAATAATCAATATTGTGTGCTACTATGCAACCACGCGTATTACTGTACTTTTATCACCGGGTATTTCAACAGTTAATGGTAAAACTTCCGCCTGTTATTTTCATAAAAGATATTTACGCTGCTTTCTCATTCCGGCAATAATTCCGTTGTGGGGTCCATCAATGATTGTCTTGTCGTCTGAATATTCCTGTTAAAACGAATATTCTCCCACCAATCGAATATAATATAACAACTTGCGTACTTTGCAAAATTTATAAATATTACCCACAACTATAACATTATATCAAATTCACTCCTTAATATTTAAAATGATATTTATAGAAAATTCATCTTTATTAATAAAAGTTGTGGTCTTACAACCTCCCCTTCTTATGAAATTTCACCCTCAAAATTAGGGTACATACCTGGTATGACGAATAGGTGAGGATACCTTGATCTCATTTCCGATTCTAACACCCAGGTCATTTCCTCATCATCGTGGTTTCTCCACAAAACTTTTACTTGAGGTATAACCTTGGAGCGTAGAATATGTTCCTTCTTGTCCAAGATTTTAACAGGAACCTCTTCATACGTTAAATCTTCCTCTATTTTGTCTGGTTCTAACTCAATAATTTGGTTCAGGTCTTCCACATATTTACGTAACATGGATATATGAAAAACGTTATGAAAACGAAATATACTTGGCAGTAAAGCGAGTCTGTAGGCCACAGTTCCTACTCGGCCAAGTATTTCAAATGGGCCAATGAATCGAGGATTGAGCTTTCCTCTATTTTCAAATCTCGTAACTCCCTTCCATGGAACTACACGTAACAACACATGTTCTCCAACCTTGAATTCCACGTCCTTCCGATGAAGATCAGCATAACTCTTTTGTCGATCTTGTGAGGTTTTTATACGTTTTCGGATCATTTGAATCTTCTTCGTAGTCATACGTACCAATTCCGGTCACAACAACGTTGCTTCACACACCTCATCCCAATATACTGGAGAACGACACTTTCTTCCATACAACGCCTCAAATGGAGCCATGCCGATACTTGCTTGATAACTGTTGTTGTAGGAAAATTCCACCAATGGTAAGAACTTGTCCCAACTTCCTTTGAAGTCAAGGACACTGAGTCTTAATAGATCCTCAAGAGTTTGAATAGTCCTCTCCGACTGTCCGTCTGTTTAAGGATGATACGCCGAACTAAATCGTAAATTCGTGCCCATAGCTTTTTGCAAACTAACCCAAAATCGTGAAGTGAATCTTGGGTCTCGATCAGAAACTATGGATACTGGCATACCATGCAGTCTTACAATCTCATTTATGTACATACGAGCAAGACGTTCAAGTGAATAAGTTTCTCGTATAGGTAAGAAATGAGCAGACTTGGTCAATCTATCAACAATGACCCAAATTGCATCTATGCCTTGAGAAACCTTGGGAAGACCAGTAATGAAATCCATGGTAATGTGCTCCCACTTCCATTTTGGAATTTCAAGTGGTTGCAATGGACCTTTTAGCACTTGATGTTCCGCCTTGACTCGTTGACAAGTTAGACACCTTGAGATAAACTCCGTTATCTCTCTCTTCATATTGCTCCACAAAAATGTATATCGAAGATCACAATACATTTTGGTACTCCCAGGATAGATTGAAAACGATGTGTTATGCGCCTCCATCATGATTTTATACTTCAAGTCAGAATCGTTAGGAACACTGTGACACCCCCAAATCCTGGTACTTCATTTCCTCAAGATTTGGTGTTCACTTAATCAAAACATTCATTACTAACTACCCAATCATAATAAAATTGAATAATAAAAACCTGCCCATACAAGATTACATTTAATAAAAATCTCTCAGGTTATCTAACCTTTAATTACAATCATTCAAATGCGGAATTTAAAATTTATTACATCACATCATATTTAAAAGTCTATTATCATAACGATAAAAATAAAATTACAAGTCTTCATCACTTGTAGATTTTTCCCTTTCATTTGCTAGTGGTAGGTTCATTGACCTTCTCAACCTTAGCTACAATAAGTGTATAAATATGCAAGAGTGAGCAAACAAAGCTCACTTAAAGAAGAATGAATAACTTTACAACATTACAACAATTGCCAGAAATAGGCTCAATAGAACTGACTGATATGTTCTATTAACATTCTGAAACATACTACTGAGGGTCTAATGACCACGAATCATGTCCACAGTTATAAGTAATCTTTCAACTTTAACTTTAACAGTCATAAGACTATAAGGACTCCACGTACTTAGGGGGGTCAGCCCTTCGTACAATGTATTGTGCACAACCATTTCAACGCTAAGCGTAAACCTCTAATAAAAGAGTTGTTCATCTCAGTATTTAGAATACAAGTCCGCGCCAAAGTAGGTTTGGTTTGGCTACATTACAAGGTAATTTAGAATTCAACGATCATCAACTAAGGATTAGTTGAATACAAAAAAACTAACTGTATGTTATGGAATAATCATAACTGAATCGATATTTGTAAATTAATATCATGCTTTAGGAATAATCTAATAGCATAAACATTGAATAATCATATCATAATTTGCTTGAACAATATTAAGTCAAGGTTATTGAAAATTGGATGCTAAGCATGCATAGTGAATAGTAATTTGAACGATAAAGTTGTTCAACATTAGAATATTAAAATATAGTGACTTGCATGCTAAATAACAAGTTACATATTAAAGAAACTTGCTCAATATTAAAATACAAGATTTAGAATACTTGCATCCTCATGAACAACTAGATACAAGAACTTTCTCAATAATAAACAATCTAGCTCTACGAAAGTGTAGAGGTAGCAACTTGCAAAATTGTAATTGAATTAAAAGCAATAACGTACTCAACAAAATTAAACTTGCACAACGAAGTTTTAGGGTTAGAGAACTTGCCTTGAGCACAAGCTAAACCTTACACTTGAATCTCAATACCCTATATATATGTTATCATGACATAATTAGTCACTACCAACATTTATATATATAAACAAGTATATACATCATATAGGTTTGATTTTCAATTCACATAATCGAATTACGTTAATATTAATACTAGTTAACCCTCGATAACATGCTCATTCTTAGTTTAGTACTACTGAAATCGTAATTTAACAGTCCTATTATTAATACATAACATTTGTTTTCAAACTTCGTGTAAATAATTAAAACTGTCAGACCATTCTGCTAACTCGTGCTATGGCGCGCCACGCTTTATATTTGTGTCATTATTTGTTGCGAGACTCGAGTTAAATTAATTAGGCGCCAGTATGATACTACCTATTGCGATGCGAGAATAACATCTTTCTTTGGTAAAATTGCGGCCTTAACTCTAGACTTCATGACCCGACAAATTTCTAAGAATAAAGATGAACAAAAAAGCCAAATTGGCCAACAAGTTCCAATCTAACAAACTAATTAACATGTAATACATACAGAGACTTCTAGTAAACATATTGTAAAGACTCTTAACATGATTCTACCCATAAAATAACATAAACATCAAATTTACAACACCCAATTTCACTGTTTTTAATAAAACTTCTCTTTTTGACATTTTTAATGAAAATCATCACTGTAACTTTATTTTTCAATCAAAACAGTTAATTCAAAATATCATGTTTATGTTTATTCATCCTCTTCCTATTTCAATAGTCAATTTATAATTTACACAACTAATAAATCCTTAATTTTACTTTAAACTAAGCCATATTCATATATATATATATATATATATATATATATATATATATATATATATATATATATATATATATTCATATGAACTCACTATAATATATTTTCTTTCACAAAATACATACACACATGAATTAGTTTATCTATACTCATATATAACTTATGAAAACAACCTTTTAACAAACAATTATCATATAAAGCTATATACACAAGAAATTCATTTTCTACAAAAACTTTACAGAGAACTTTTGGAGAAGAAGATAACCATAGCTTTTAGAAAAATAAGAGCAATATGATACCTTAATTTAGAAGAAGATGATGGCTATCTTTGATTCTCAAGCTTCTTCTCTTTGTCAAAACCTTCTAGGATTTCTCTCAAGCTTTCTCTCCCTTTTTCTCTTTTCTTTTTTCTTCTGAGTCTTTCTTCTCTTAACTCTATTTAACTTACGTAGTAAAATATAACGTATATAGGTAATAATATATGTATTAAATATATAATATTAATATAGAGATAACTGATATCAGTTATCTAAGTTTTAAAATTCAAAAGCCATAAGGCTTGTTTTGCTAGGCTAATAAAAATAACCATTTAAACCTTACACCTTGTTTGGTAAACCTAATTAAAATAAATGGATTAATCCTTATACCTTGTTTGATAAAATACTATTAGATTAAAGACTTAATATGCATTAAGACTTGTTTGGCAAAACCAATTAAACTCTTTTAATTTATTTTAATAACTCCTTTATAGCAAGGTTATTTGTCACACTTATTTAATTAAATTTTGATAATCAATTTAATATATTCTAATATTAATCTATTAAATTATTTTAACACAAATCAATATCACATAATTATAATTTCCTTTATAATTATAATTTTATTTAACCAACTAACACCTTATTTTAATTACAAATTCCAATTGAAATATTATAATTCTTTTAATCATTATAAGCTCTTTAGCTTAACTATTAAATTAAATTGGTATATAATCTCATAACAATTAATTTTCTTAACTCCTTAATTATTTACTTAACAAATAATTAACTAAACCACATCAAATCAAATTGAACAATTATTTATTCAATAATAAACATATCCATTAAATACTTATATAATTCAATAAATATTTAATACTACAATTTAAAACAATTATTTATTCAACAATAAACATATCCATTAAATACTTATATAATTCAATAAATATTTAATACTACAATTTAAAATTCTGGAATGTTACAAACACAAAGTCTGGAGTTGACTCGAAGTATTCATTCTTCATCGATTCTTGTTTTCGGAATAGCACCTTCTTGCACTTTCTTCTTCATACGCATTAGCTCCAGGTCTGTAGCTTGAGCAGCTTTAACTTTATCGATTAAAGTCAATTCTACTCTTATATTTGTTATCATCACGTGGGTCCCTAGAGTCTTTAACTCTATCTCCATCCTTTGTAAGTCATACAAAATGGGCCTTCGCGTTGACAATAACGCACTCGTACCTGCATATGATCTTCTACTCAATGTATCAGCTACCACGTTCGCTTTTCCAGGGTGGTATTGAATGGTATGATCATAATCTTTCAACAGTTCAAGCCAACGTCATTGCCGCATGTTGAGTTATTTTTGAGTGAAGAAATATTTGAGACTTTTATGATCCGTATAGATCTCCACTTTCTTCCCATACAGGTAATGCCTCCAAATTTTAAGTGCGAAGACAACAGCTGCCAACTCTAGATCATGAGTAGGATAATTTCTCTCATATTCTTTGAGTTGTCAAGAGGCATATGCTATGACTTTCCCATGTTGCATGAGAACACATCATAACCCTTTGCCCGAAGCATCACTATAGATGACAAATCCCTCTAACCTAGATGTTATTGTCAGAACAGGTGGTAAAATGAGTCTCCTCTTGAGTTCTTGAAAACTCTTCTCACATTCCTCACTCCAACCGAATTTTGTATCTTTCCGAGTCAGCTGAGTTAATGGAGTAGCGATTCGAGAAAACCCTTCTACGAATCTCCGATAATAACCAACTAAGCCGAGAAAGCTACGTACTTCGGTCACTGATTTAGGTTGCTCCCAGCTTTGAATTGCTTCAATCTTTGTTGGGTCAACAGATATTCCATGACTTTATACTACGTGCCCAAGGAATGCTACTTCCTCAAGCCAGAACTCACATTTCTTCAACTTGGCATAAAGCTTGTTTTCACGAAGCTTTTGGAGTATCAGCCTCAAGTGTTGCACATGATCTTCACGACTTTTGGAGTATATGAGGATGTCATCAATAAAGACAACCACAAAATGATCCAAATACTCCTTGAATACTCGGTTCATCATATCCATGAAGGCAGCAGGAGCATTAGTCAATCCAAAAGACATAACTAGGAATTCATAATGCCCGTACCGAGTTCTGAAAGCCGTCTTTGGAATGTCATCGGTTTTAATCTTCAATTGATGATATCCGGAACGAAGATCAATCTTTGAAAAGAATTTGGCACCTTGCAACTGGTCAAACAGGTCATCAATACGAGGCAATGGGTATCTATTTTTGATAGTGACATGGTTCAACTCCCGATAACCAATACAAAGTCGCATACTCCCATCTTTCTTCTTCACGAATAGAACAGGGCACCCCAAGGAGACGTCTTTGGGGCCAGAATGAAACCGATGTCTAAAAATTCCTGCAGTTGGGTTTTTAACTCCTGAAGTTCAATAGGAGTCATTCGATATTAGGCTTTGGAAATGGGTTTTGTACGAGATTCAAGGTCAATACAGAATTCAATTTCCCGCTCCGGGGGTAGACCAGGAAGTTCTTCAGGGAATACGTCAGGAAATTTATTAACAATAGAAATATCATTCAAAACTGATGTATTTTTGTTTAAATCCGTGACATGAGCTAAGAAAGCTTGACATCTGTTTTTCAATAAACGAATAGCTTTATGGCTTGAGATGACAGTGATTGACTTTAGTGGTTTGGTTGCTTGAATTTGCATAATAAGTTGGTTAAGAATATGAAAACTAACAACCTTACGAAAACAATCAATTTTTGCATGATAAGTAGTTAACCAATCAATCCCTAAAATCACATCAAATGCAAGTATTTTTAAGGAAATAAGATCGACGGGTAATGTGAGGGTACCGATTTGAACCAAACAAGACTTATAAACAGTGGATGTAATGAAGGTTTCTCCCAACGGAGTTTCAACAGATAAGTCAAAGTTTAATTTCTCTGGAGTCAAATTTAAACGTTGAGCGTAAGTAGGAGAAATAAAAGAATGGGTAGAATCGGTATCAAATAAGGTATAGACTTCGCTAGAGTTTATGATTAGCTTACCCGTGATGACCTTGTTTGAGTTCCTTGCTTTCTGGGAGGTCACGACAAACGCTCTCCCTTGAACTACTGGTTTTGACTTGTTTGGGACGGCATTTGGTGTCACCGTTCCAACTGGACTTGGCTTCCATGTACGACAAAATCGAGCTAGGTGACCTTCTCTTCCATAATTGTAACATGTTTTGGACTGTTGCGCACAGTTTGGACTGATGTGTCCCTCCCCTCCTCATTTGAAGCATATGATAGGTGGTCGTTCTCCTTCCTTAACAACGGGTGTTGGTGTTGACGTCTTTCCATCATTGTTGAATCTCCTCTTCTTGAAATATCCATTTTTATTGTCTTGGCCATGATTACCACCGAAGTGGTTACCATTTCTGGCATGTTGATTCCTTCCACGTTTGTTGTCGCCGCTTCGATGACTGCTACCACTGGTATTATCATATTGTCAGTTGTTCTTCCTTGGTTGGGATGACTCATTATCGCGCTCCAATAACTGAGCCCTATTTACAACATCCAATACAAACACGCCAGAGATAAGATATTGACGTATCTCGAGTTTCAAACCTCTTAGAAACATCCGTGTCATTCTCTCCTCATTATCAACTAAGTGGGACGCAAACCAGGACAACTCGGTAAACTTAGCTTCGTACTGCGACACGGTCATATTGTTTTGCTCCAGCTTAATGAACTTTACCTCCTTCATGTGACGAATACTTTCGAGAAAGTACTTATCGTTGAACAGTTCTTGGAACTTCTCCCAAGACATCTTCAGCGCGGCAGGTTGAGTACGTTTTACAAAATCCCACCAGTAATCTGCCTCTCCTCGCAACATAAAGGTGGCAAAGGGAACCTTTTTCTCCTCGGAACATCCCAAGACATCAAATATCTTGGTGATCTGCTTTATCCACGTCTCCGCCTTAAGTGGTATTGGCTCTCCATGTGATGCCCCCAAAATAGGTATACAACACCCATTTTGAGTCGCCAAATACATGGTACATAAAGCAAACTACAACTTCAATAATACAATTGTCGTGCAAAATACGACAACACATACTGTGAGTTTAAATACAAATATTGTCTTCTAGACAATATCCACACTCAAATAAGTCCTCATTACAATTATTCAAACACTATTTTAAAGAAATAGTGAGGACTGCTAAAACATCTTTCTAGAACCATCACTCCATACCCCGACTAGATCCTGCTATGTTCTCACCTCCTGAGAAGAAAAATGGAATAAAAAGGAAAAGGGTGAGCTCAACTAGCCCAGTAAAGAATATTATGACTAAGATAATATACAACAAATTATCATTAGTTTTCAACAGGGAAAAATCTGATAAAATATAATAGACAACAAGTTTAAGATCAACAACTGCAGCGGAAACAGCAATCCATTAGAAGAGTCAAGTAAAGAATGAGTTCTACTATCTTCTAAGATTTAAAAATCCATCATCAATATTTTATCCCTGTAACAACAATAAATATACATCTTTAATCAATATTCATCTTTGCACTACAGGCCAAAGATATTCATTTTATATCACCAGATTTGTTCATGTTCATCTCAACACTGCTCATCTTTGCACTACGGGCCAAAGATATTCATCGATTAATCATTCATCTTTGCACTACTGTGCCAAAGATATTCAAAGAATATCATCATTTAGGACCGAGGATGATGAAAAATATTTTAAAGAAAACGAATCCAATTGTGATGAAGGACAAATAGTAGGGATTCGTATAACAGTTTATCCAAGATCAATAATACCCCATAATAACCAATTTTGTAGCAGAATTCAAATATAAAGATCAAAACATGGATACAATCAAAGATAGTAACCATACTAGACATCTTAGACAAAAAGAAAAAAATTTCATTTTTCGGTGAATAGTGCCGTATACGTGAATAGTGCCATATACGTGAATAGTAACCCCGACGCAAAAAGTTCCAAATTTGATAATAAGTTCAAACCAATATTTTGGCATAATGATATTGAAAGAAATAATATCATTTATGAAGAAAATAACATCCCTTACCTCAAAATAACTAGATTGATCGAAATATCTGGATAGAAAATTTGAAGAAAACTTGTCTTAAAACAAGAAACTCTCAAAGTATCAAAATACTCACAAAAATAAACTCGATGGTCTAGAGAAAAGAAAACTTATTTCCGGTGTGATTTTCAATTTCTAACCTAAGCGTCCTATTTATAGGAAAATGTTAACGCATTACAGGAGACTAAAATAATAAAATAATATTATTTAAAATAATTCTACGCATGCCATCTTTTGTTGACAATTCAAGCTAGCCACCTTTGAACCAATTTGCAGCCCACATGTGATAAAACCAAACTGGGTCCACCCCATAATTTAATAAAAATTATTTTATTTTCTGAAACTTTAGTAATTCATAGAAAATAGCTCGTTTATCAGAAAAATATGAATTTTATGTCCATTCTGCCTGAAATCGAATTCTCTACAACTTTGTAGCTTTGAGTTTTTCCAAATTCCAAACATAAAATATCCAAAATCCACAAATGGATGATTTTTAATACCTCTACACCGACAAAATACTGATAAAACACCTCAGCATTAATTCCTTCATTTTTATCCACGCAAAAATAAATATATCCATCATTTATATCCACATCAAATAAATATTTCCTTATCATATAAATCAATAATTAATTATTCACAAATAATATTACAGAATCACAATTATGACAACCAAAGTAGTTCCTGGAAAGAGGGCTTTCAATAAGAATTTCTCCTTCATTGGCCAAGCAATTAGGTGACCAAACCTCTCCTTGATGAACTTTCTAGACATTGCCAATAATGCTATCTAATAATATTATTCAAATAATATGAATTATTGATCGATAATGGGAAATAATGTGCGTGTGATAATTATTGAAACAACAATAATATAAAATATCAACGCAAAATTATTGAATCAATAAAAATAAAATATTAAACAAGAATTATCGTAACAATTATTGAGTAGTGCCTTCTTACGTAAGAATCAATAATTCAACAATATCAGGCAAAACCGTAAGTATTCTTGTGCAACCACGCTGCGTATTATTGTATTTTAACCACCGGGTATTTCAACAAGTGTTAATTAGTAACAACTACGCCAGTTATTTGTAAAAACTCAAATTTGTCATTTTTTCATCCGAATAGTTATCCGTTATGGGGCCCACAAATAGGCTGCTGTATTGTCAAATTTAATATTCCCCGACGTGAAAAGAATATTCCACGACCAAATGAATATTCCCCGACAAAATAAATATTTTATAACCACTTGCTTATTTTGCAAAATTTTCACATTTCACCCATATCCAAAGCATTATATCAAACTAATACCTTATTAATTTAGAATAATGAATAGAGGAAAATACACTTTTATTTATAATAAGTTGGGGTCTTACAAGCTCCCCTCCTTATAAAATTTTGTCCTCGAAATTGACGTACGTACCTGGTGTTTCGAACAGGTGAGGGTACCTTGCTTTCATTTCCGATTCCAACTCCCAGGTCATTTCTTCAATAGCATGGTTCCTCCACAAAACCTTAACTTGTGGTATAACCTTGGTGCGTAGGACATGCTCTTTCCTATCCAAGATCTTAACAGGTACCTCTTCGTACGTTAAACCTTCGGCTATCTCGTCTGGTTCTAATGCAATAATATGGTTCGGGTCTTTCACATATTTATGAAGTATGGATATGTGAAAAATATTATGAACACGAGACATACTTGGAGGTAATGCAAGCCTATAGGCCACATTTCCTATTCGGTCAAGAATCTCAAATGGACCAACAAATCGTGGATTGAGCTTTCCTCTCTTCCCAAATCTTGTAACTCCCTTCCATGGAGCAATACGTAACAGTACATGATCTCCAATATTAAATTCCACGTCCTTTCGATGAAGATCAGCATAACTCTTTTGTTGATCTTGTGAGGTTCTGAATCGTTCTTTAAATCATTTGGATCTTTTACGTAGTCATGCGTACTAATTACAGTCCCAACAACGCTGTTTCTCCCACCTCATCCCAACATACTTTGGAACGACACTTTCATCCATACAACGCCTCAAATGGAGCCATGCCTATACTTGCTTGATAACTGTTGTTGTAGGAGAATTCCACCAGTGGCAAGTACTTATCCCAACTTCCTTTGAAATTTAGAACACAGAGTCTTAATAGATCTTCAAGGGTTTGAATAGTCCTCTCGATTGTCGCGTCTGCTTTGAGGATGGTATGCCGAATCGATTAAGAAATTGCGTGCCCATAGCTTTCTACAAGCTAACCCAAAATCTTGAAGTGAATCTTGGGTCACGATCCGAATCTATGGATACTGGCATGCCATGCAATCTCACAATCTCATTCACGTACATACGAGCAAGACGTTCAAGGGAATAAGTTTCTCGTATCGACAAGAAATGGGCAGACTTGGTTAATCTATCAACAATAACCCAAATAGCATCTATGCCTTGAGAAACTTTGCGAAGACCTGTAACGAAATCCATGGTAATGTGTTCCCACTTCCATTCCGGAATCTCAAGTGGTTGTAATGGACCCTTCGGCACTTGATGCTCCGCCTTTACACGTTGACAAGTTAATCACCTCGAGATAAACTCTGCGATTTCTCTCTTCATATTGTTCCACCAAAATGTATGTCGAATATCATGATACATTTTGGTAGTCCCAGGATAGATTACAAACGGGGTGTTGTGTGCCTCCATCATGATTCTATGCTTTAAGTCAGAATCTTTAGGAACACAAAGTGTTGATTTGAATCTAAGTATTCCTTCTTCATCGATTCTCGCTTCTGGAATATCTCCTTCTTTCACTTTCTTCTTTATACGTATCAGCCCCAGGTCCGTAGCTTGAGCAGCTTTAATTTTATCGATTAAAGTCGGTTCTACTCGTATATTCGCCATCATCATGTGGGTCCCTGGAGTCTTTAATTCTACTTCCATCCTTTGCAAGTCATACAGAATGGGCCTTTGCATTGACAATATCGCACTCACACTCGCATATGATCTTCTACTCAATGCGTCAGCTACTACGTTCGCTTTTCCAAGATGATATTGAATAGTGTGATCGTAATCTTTCAATAGTTCAAGCCAACGTCGTTGCTGCATGTTGAGTTCTTTTTGGGTGAAGAAATATTTGAGGCTTTTATGGTCCGTATAAATCTCCACTTTCTCCCCATACAAGTAGTGTCTCCAAATTTTCAACGCGAATACGACTGCTGCCAACTCCAGATCATGAGTAGGATAATTCCTCTCATATTCTTTGAGTTATCGTGAGACATAGGCTATGACTTTCCCATGTTGCATGAGAACACATCCTAACCCTTTACCTGAAGCATCGATGTAGATAAAAAAATCCATCCGTACCAGATGGTATTGCTAGAATAGGTGCCGAAATGAGTCTCCTCTTGAGCTCTTGGAAACTCTTCTCGCATTCCTCGCTCCATACGAATTTTGTATCTTTCTGAGTCAGCTGAGTTAACGGAGTAGCGATCGAGAAAATCCTTCCACGAATCTCCGATAATAACCAACTAAGCCCAGAAAGCTACGCACTTCGGCCACCGACTTCGGTTGCTCCCAACTTTGTATTGCTTCAATCTTCGTCGGGTCAACAGATACTCTATGTTTTGACACCACGTGCCCAAGGAATGCTACTTCCTCAAGCCAGAACTCGTATTTCTTTAGCTTCGCATAAAGCTTGTTTTCACGAAGCCTTTCAAGTATCAGCTTCAAATGGTGCTCATGATCTTCACGACTTTTGGAATAGATGAGGATGTCATCAATAAAGAACAACGAATTGATCCAAATATTCTTTGAATACACAGTTCATCATATCCATGAAAGCAGCTGGAGCATTAGTCAATCCAAAAGACATGACTAAGAATTCATAATGCCCATCTGATTTCAAGGCGCCTTTTGAAATATCCTCGGTTTAATCTTCACCGATGATATCCGTAAGCGAAGGTCGATCTTTGAAAATAATTGTGCTCCTTGCAATCGGTCGGTGAACAGTCATCAATGCGAGGTAACGGATACCTATTCTTGATGGTAACATGGTTCAATTCTCAGAAGTTAATACAAAAGTCGCATACTCTGCTCTTTCTTCTTCTGAATAAAACAGAGCACCCCAAGAGAGATGTACTAGGGATTTAATGAAACCGATGTCTAATAACTCCTGTAGTTGGACTTTTAACTCCTGAAGTTCAATAAGAGCCATTCAATATGGGGCTTTAGGAATGGATTTTGTACCCGGTTCAAGGTCAATAAAGAATTCAACATCACGTTCTGGGGGTAGACCGGGAAGCTCTTCTGGAAATACATCAGGAAATTCTCTAACAACAGAAATATTATTCAAATCTGACTTGTCTTTGTTCAAATCCATAACATGGGCTAAGAAAGCTTGACATCTGTTTTTCAATAAACGAATAGCTTTATGGCTTGATATGACAGTGACTAATTTTAGTAGTTTAGTTGTTTGAATTCGTATGACAGGTTAGTTAGGAATATGAAAACTAACAACCTTACGAAAAATAATCAATTTTAGCATGATGAGTGGTTAACCAATCAATTCCTAAAATCACATCAAAAGCAAGTATCTTTAAAGAGATAAGATCAACAGGTAATGTGATAGTGCCAACTTGGATCATGCAAGATTTATAAACTGTAGATGTAACGAAGGTTTCACCCAACGGAGTTTCAACAGATAAGTCAAAGTCCAATTTCTCCGGAGTCAAGTTTAAACGTTGAGCACAAGCAGGAGAGATAAAAGAATGGGTAGAACCGGTATCTAGTTAGGTATAAACTTCGCAAGAGTTCAAGATTAGCTTACCCGTGATCACCTCGTTCGGGTTTCTCACGTTTTGGCCAATCACGACAAACGCTCTTCCAGGAACCGCTGATTTTGACTTATCCGGGTCAGCCCTTGGAGTCACCATCCCCGTTGAACTTGGTTTTGTTACAGAACAATCCCGAGCTATGTGGCCTTCTTTTCCACAGTTGTAACATACCTTGGATTGTTGTGGACAGTTTGAGCTGATATGTCCCTCTTTCCCGCATTTGTAACATCTAACTGGCGGTCGTTCTCCTCCCTTAGAATTTGTTGTTGGTGTTGGTTCTGCTGCTGATGTCTTCCCGTCATTGTTGAATCTCCTCTTTCTGAAATTTCCACTTGACTCACCTCTCCTATTATCATGGCCACGATGACCACCCGAGTGGTTACCGCCTTTGTTCGTATTTTTCCCTCCTCGTTGGTTATCATCGCTCATGATCGGCCACACCCAGATAACCACGGTTGTGGTCCCTCGGTTGAACATACTCACTATCTCACTCTAATAATTGAGCCATGTTGACAACATCTGAATACAGAGAAAATTTATGAGAGATAAGGTATTGTCGAATCTCGGGTTTTAGAGCTCTTAGAAACATCCTTGTCATTCGTTCTCATTCTCTACCAAATGAGGTGCAAACACAGATAACTCAATGAACTTCGCCTCGTCTTTGGGACACCGTCCATGTTGTTTTGTTTCATCGATAAACTCTACCTCCTTCATATGACGAATACTTTCGTGAAAAGTACTTGTCATTGAATAGTTTCTGAAATGTTTCCCACGACATGTTGAGTGCAGCAGGCTGGGTACGCTTCACAGACTCCCACCACTAGTCTGCCTCACCGCGGAATATAAAGGTGGCGAATGGAACCTTCTGTTCCTCCGTGCATCCCAAGACATCGAATATCTTGGTAATTTTCTTGACCCATGTTTCCGCCTTGATCGGATCCGTCTTTCCAATAAATTCTGGTAGTCCCAACTCCTTGAACTGCTTGGCTGTGACAGACCGCACGTTGGTATCATTTCCACCCGTATTTTGTACACGAGTCTCCCTCGTCTAATTTTGCATGAACTGCAAAAAGCTCCTAAACATTCCATCATTCATTGTTTGCTCGGTAGTGTTGTTTACAGGAGGAATATTGCCTTCATGTTGCACGTTCTCCTGGTGTGTAACTAAAGGTTGTTCCACAGTCTCATACACTCCATTGTTAACGCTTCTCAAATGCACCATTCTTAAATCTCGCCATAAAACAAGGGTTAATTAAATAAATTAACATATCACATAATATCCCTATATTATGACCGCATCAACAAAAAAGCTTAGATAGGACACACTCACGAAGGATTTACTCATCTCTCCTCCTAATTCTATTCCCGATCTCCGCCAGAGACCATATCCCTAAGCTCTGATACCAACTGTGACGCCCCCAAAATAGGTATACAACACCCATTTTGAGTCGCCAAATACATGGTACATAAAGCAAACTACAACTTCAATAATACAATTGTCGTGCAAAATACGACAACACATACTGTGAGTTTAAATACAAATATTGTCTTCTAGACAATATCCACACTCAAATAAGTCCTCATTACAATTATTCAAACACTATTTTAAAGAAATAGTGAGGACTGCTAAAACATCTTTCTAGAACCATCACTCCATACCCATTAGATCCTCGCTATGTTCTCACCTCCCGAGAAGAAAAATAGAATAAAAAGGAAAAGGGTGAGCTCAACTAGCCCAAAGAAAGAATATTATGACTAAGATAATATACAACAAATTATCATTAGTTTTCAACGAGGAAAAATCGATAAAATATAATAGACAACAAGTTTAAGATCAACAAGCTGCAGTGAAAAGCGACAATCCATTAGAAGAGTCAAGTAAAGAATGAGTTCTACTATCTTCTAAGATTTAAAATCCATCACCAATATTTTATCCCCAGAATAACAATAAATATACATCTTTAATCAATATTCATCTTTTGCACTACAAAAGCCAAAGATATTCATTTTATGTATCACCAAAGTTGGTCATGTTCATCTCAACACTGCTCATCTTTGCACTACGGGCCAAAGATATTCATCGATTAATCATTCATCTTTGCACTACAGGCCAAAGATATTCAGTAATATCATCATTTAGGACTGAGGATGATGAAAAATATTTTAAAGAAAACGAATCCAGTGAGACAGAAGGACAAATAGTAGGGATTCGTATAACAGTTTATCCAAGATCAATAATACCCCATAATAACCAATTTTGTAGCAGAATTCAAAAATAAAGATCAAAACATGGATACAATCAAAGATAGTAATCATACTACACATCTTGGACAAAAAGAAGAAAATTTTATTTTTTGATGAATAGTGTTGTATTCGTGAATAGTGTCGTATATGTGAATAGTAACCCCGACACAAAAAGTTCCAAATTTGATAAAAAGTTCAAACTAATATTTTGGCATAATGATATCGAAAGAAATAATATCATTTATGAAGAAAATAATATCTCTTACCTCAAAATAATGGTACTTCTGATCGAAATATCGGATAGAAAGTCGAAGAAAATTTGTACCGAACAACAACTCTCAAAGTATCAAAATACTCACAAAAATACGCTCGATAGTATAGAGAGAAAGAAAACTTGTTTCTGGTGTGATTTTCAATTCTAACCTAAGCGTCTATTTATAGAAAAATGTTAGAATGCCATAGGAGACTAAAATAATATTATTTAAAATAATTCTACGCATGCCATCTTTTGTTGACGATTCAAGTTAGCCACCTTTGAATCAATTTGCAGCCCACGTGTGATAAAACCAAACTGGGTCCACCCCATAATTTAATAAAAATCATTTTATTTTTTGAAACTTCAGTAATTCATAGAAAATAGCTCGTTTATCAGAAAAATACGAATTTTATGTCTATTCTGCCTAAAATCGAATTCTCTACAACTTTGTAGCTTTGAGTTTTTCTAAATTCCAAACATAAAATATCCTAAATCCACAAACGGATGATTTTTAATACCTCTACACCGACAAAATACTGATAAAACACATCAGCATTAATTCCTTCATTTTTATCCACATAAAAATAAATATATCCATCATTTATATCCACATCAAATAAATATTTCCTTATCAAATAAATCAATAATTAATTATTCACAAATAATATTACAGAATCATAATTATGACAACCAGGCCGTTCACAGGAAAGAGTGGGCTTTCTAATAAGAATTTTTCCTTACTGGCGCGCAATTAGGTGACCAAAACTCTCCTGGACAGAACTTTCTAGACATTGCCAGTAATGCTATCTAATAATATTATTCAAATAATATGAATTATTGATCTGATAATGGGAAATATTGTGCAGTGATAATTATTGAAACAACAATAATATAAAATATCAACGCAGCAATTATTGAATCAATAAAAAATAAAATATTGAACAGTAATTACTGTAATAATTATTGAGTAGTGCCTTCTTACGTAAGAATCAATAATTCAATAATATTGTGCAAAACCGTGTGTTACTATGCAACCACGCGTATTACCAGGTATTTCAACAGTGTAAACGGTAACAACTACGCCATTATTTGTAAAAACACAAATTTATCGTTCATCCAACCGTTATCCGTTATGGGGCCCACAAATGGCTGCGCCGTCGTACGAATATTCCTCGACAAAAAGAATATTCCACGACCAAATGAATATTCCCCGAGAAAATAAATATTTTATAACCACTTGCTTATTTTGCAAAATTTTCACATTTCACCCATATCCAAAGCATTATATCAAATTAATATCTTATTAATTTAGAATAATGAATAGAGGAAAATTCACTTTTATTTATAATAAGTTGGGGTCTTACACTCCAATAAACTCTGGTGGTCCCAGCTCCTTGAACTGTTTAGCGGTGACCGTCCGAGAGTTGCTAGTGTTTCCACCTGTATTTTGAACAGGAGCCGCTCTCGCGATATTACATGAATTGCATAAAGCCTTTGAACATCCGATGGTTCATCATTTGATCGGTGTTATTATTTACCTAAGAATTATTGTCTTCGTGTTGCACATTATCCTGGGTATTGATTTGTGGTGACTCAACGGTCTCCTGTGTTCCATTGCTATTCTCAACATTCTCGGATGTCATTTTCAAATACTGCCACAAAACAAGGGTTAATTGACACACCGCATATTATCCCTATTTTCTGACCGACCAATTAAATAACAAATAAACTTAGGTAGATCATACTAGCGAAGGAATTACCCGTCTCTCCCCCTAGTTCTAGTCTCACATCTTAGTCAGGGATTATATCCCTAAGCTTTGATATCAACTGTGACGCCCCCAAAATAGGTATACATCACTCATTCTGAGTCCCCAAATACATGGTACGGAATACAAATATAAACTTAAATATACAATATAAGTTGTGAGTTTTAATACAAATATTGTCTTCTAGACAGTATTCAAACTCAAAATAAGTCATCAATACATTTATTATCACAGTATTTCACATAATAGTGAGGACTACTAATGCAAACATCTGGATCGTCACTCCGTTCCCCGACTAGTCTCAGCTATATTCTCATTTCCTGAAGAGAACAATGAAAGCAAAGTGTGGGCTCAACTAGCCCAGTAAGAAATATTATGACTAAGATAGTGCATAATAAATTATCGTTAGCCTTCAACAGTATTAAACTGATAAAATATAATAGACATCAAATTTAAATGCAGCGGAACAAGCAATCAATTAGAAGAGTCAAGTAGAGCATGATATCTACTATATTCTATGATTTAAAAAGTTTATCAACAGTTTTATCGCTGAGACTCAACTTAATAAATAATTCACATCATCGAATCATCCCTGCACTACGGCCAAGGATATTCATTAGTATCACGACCACAAATTATCCATGCACTACGGGTCAAGGATATTCGTGTTTTCATCAATAGTCATGATCATGCCAACAATTGTCCATCAATGCACTACGGGCCAATGAGAACTTTTACCACATCATTTGTAATATTACGGTCATGATTATACCGAATAATCCCTGGTCATAATCATACCAAGTCCATCTATGCACTACGGGCCACAGATGACTTTCATTATAATATAAGCATGAGGATAATGACAATGATATAAGAATTCAATTAAAAGAAAGCAAATGATAAATTTTTAAAGCTTTATAATTTAATTTTTCCAGAATTTAATAATGTCCAAATTGTCAACATGGTACTGCTTTGTGGAGTAAAATTCAAGAATAATATTGTATCAAAAATAATTTGGACCGAAAAGAAATTAATTTTTGTCATGAATAGTACCCCGGGTGAATAGTAACCGGATGAATAGTACCCTGTGAATAGTAACTTCGGGAATAGTAATCCCGTGGATAGTACTCCGGCATGAAAAAGTTAAAACTTATCAAGAATGCTCAGAATAATATTTCCATGAAAAGATATTGGATAAAGCGCAAATATCAAGGATA
The DNA here is from genome assembly GCA_020205605.1 of Panax ginseng. Classification (NCBI taxonomy): domain Eukaryota; kingdom Viridiplantae; phylum Streptophyta; class Magnoliopsida; order Apiales; family Araliaceae; genus Panax; species Panax ginseng. The sequence continues at coordinate 42,238,082 of CM035143.1, forward strand.
TTCTACTAATTTCATTGAGTATAGAAGCCAAAATTTTAACAAAATGAGTATATAATTCGGAATCTGAAACGAAATAATATTACTTAAATACTACAGAGTATGGAAGAAAATATTATTTCATACGAATAATGAACAAAAATAACATCACTTACCTTAAAAAGAAGAGTATTCCAACTGGTATAGCGGGAATATTTTTGAAGAAAACTTTCACTGTTTTCTACGCTCAAAGCTTTCTATAACTCGAAAGAAATACGCTCAATATTATAGAAGAAGAATTCTCTGATTCTGGTGTGATTTTCAATTTTAACTAAGCATCAATAATCAATACTGTGTGCTACTATGCAACCACGCGTATTACTGTACTTTTATCATCTGGTATTTCAATAGTTAACGGTAAAACTTTTGCCGTTATTTTCATAAAAAGATATTTCTGTCGTTTTCTCATTCCGACAATAATTTCGTTGTGGGGTCCACCAATGATTGTGACGTCATACGAATATTCCCTGTTAAAACGAATATTCTCTGATCAATCGAATATAATATAACAATTTGCGTACTTTACAAAATTTATAAATATTATCCACAACTATAACATTATATCAAAATCACTCCTTAATATTCAAAAATAATATTTATAAAAAATTCATCTTTATTCATAAAAATTGGAGTCTTACATTAGGGATCATTAAAAAAATAAAAAATTGCCCGATAACTACCCCTGTCGCCCAACCATTGTCGACCAGAAGGATTGTTTCTTTTTATATGTTTTTTGAGATAACAAATTTAGTTTATTTTAAATAATATTTTATAATGTTTTTTATATGTTTTTCCAGATAACGAATTTTGTTTTTTAAATTTTGAGTTTGATTTTGAAAATTTATACTCAATGTTTTTTTTAGATTTTAAATATTACCCTTTTAAAATTGATTGAAAAATAAAAAAAGAAATAAATTGGTAATTAATGTAAAATAATATGAAAAATTAAGTCATTAATATTTTCTAGAAATCTATAAATATTATTTAAAAAAACAAAATTTACTATCTGAAAATATTATTTAAATATTATTATTTAAAATATTATTTTCTATAAAATGTTGTTTTTTAGATTTTCAATATTACCCTTTTAAAATTGATTGAAAAAATAAAAGAAAAATAAATTGGTAATTAATGTTAAAATAATATGAAAAATTAAGTCATTAATATTTTCTTGAAATCTAAAATATAATTTTTAAAAAAAACAAAATTCGTTATCTGAAATATGGTCACGTATTAGCTCAGTGACGTGACCGTACTATATTGTACGGACTCTATCGTTTTCTTTTTATACGTTTATTCAGATTTCTTTTTATATGTTTTATCACATAACAATTTTGTTTGTTTAAATAATATTTTATACTCAATGTTTTTTATATGTTTTTTCAGATAACGAATTTTGTTTCTAAAATTTTGAATTTGATTTTGAAACTCTATACTCAATTTGGTCAAATCATACAAAGATTGATTATATTTTTTAATATTTGTGTTTTCTGCTAAAATTAAAAAGTAACAGAGAAGTATTTTCATTTTAAATTGTAAATTAATAATTTAAATTACAAAATTATTATTAATTTTTGAAAGTCAAACTCAAAATTAATCAAATTTATTAAAAATAAAAAATATTATAATTACTATAGTTTAAAATATTTATCATTATATTGAAATGGAGATGCCCACATTAACAACAAGATTGATTCGGGATTGAATAGATCAGCAAAAACAATATTAAATATTATAATTATTATACTTTACAATATTTATTAATGTGTTGACAAATATTAAATAAATTTATATTAATTTTGAGTTAAAAAATATCTCACATTAACTTTAAAAAGTTAATAATAATATTATAATTTGAACAAGATGATGTATATTAGAGGTGGCAAGCAAGCAACAAGTATGCGTAGTGACGTGAGACCAAAAATGTAAGCTCAAAGCCCATTCACGGCCGTAGGCCTAGTAACTACTGGGTCGAAAAGTGTTTTATGTCTATTTTTTTACATTTTTTGACCCCAAAAGTGAACGGGTCGGGACGGGCTTTGAACGAGCCAGACTAAAAAAGTCCGGGTTTCTGTGGGCCAAAAAAAGCTCATACCTAAAGCCCACTTTTTTTTAATGGACCAGTACGGCTCTCGCCATGAACTTGAGCCCGCTTGCACAGTCCAATGTATATCAATGTGACATTAATGTCATGTTGAATGACTGTTTTGATCCTCAAAGTTACCAATCACTTTTAAAATCGTCCATAAAATACATTTTTCGTCAATTGCGTCCTTAAAGTGACATTTTTTTTTCGTTTAGGTTCCTTTTACCTGATTTACCCCCAACCGACCCATTTTGACCAAATTTTTACCCAACCCGACCCAACCCAACCCCAATTTCAACAATTATTTTTTTGTAAAAAAAACTAAAAAAGTTTTAAAATTATTTTTAAAATAATAATTATTATAAAATTAGTTTAAAAATAAAATATTATTTTTTTTATTTAAAAATAAAAATTATTTTTAATGTTTTAAAATAAAATAATATTTTTAAATAAATTTAAAAATAATTATTATTTTTAGAAAAAAAAAACTAAAAGTTTTAAAACAATTTTAAAAATAATTATTATTTTAACATTTTAAAAATAATATTAATTTAAATATTTTAAATAAAATATTTTTTAAAATTATGATAGAATTATAATTATTTTAAAATAAATATTATTTTTCAAATAAGTTTAAATTAATATTTATTTTAATAATTTTACATTAATTATTATTTTAATATTTAAAATAAATTTTATTTATAAATAAATTAAAATAATTATTATTATTTTCGTAAAAACATATTTGAAACTTTTATTTTTAAAAAATGAGTAAAGTTTCATAAAATATAGATTCAAAAAAATCAAAGTTTATAATTTTTAATTATTTTTTTATGAAAATTTACACATCTTTTAAAAAAAAATCTAATTATGTTTTATGAAAATAAAGTCTTTTTATTTACTTTTTTTTAATATATATTTTATAAAATTTTACTCATTTTTTAAAAATAAAATTTTCTATTTGTTCTAAAATTAATGTTGTATTTTTTTGTTTTATTTTTTGAATCTTTATTTTATAAGACTTTACTCATTTTTTTAAATGAAAATTTTCTATTTTTTTCTGAAATTAATAATTTTTTTACAACTGTTTAAATTTTAAAAAAAAATGAATCCGTGTTTTTTATTTGTCTTTTACTATTTTTTTTGTATTTTTAGTTTTAAAATTTCTAATATTAAGAATACATATAATAATGGTAAAGAAATAAAAAAATCTGAAAATAAAGTTATACATATAAAATGTAAAAAATCTACTTTTTTTTTAAAAATAAAGTTTTATTTTTATTTAATTTTTTTGAATTTATTTATTATGAAACTTTACTCATTTTATGAAAAAATAAATTTTTTAATATTTTTCTTGAAAATAATAATTATTTTGAAAAATATTTAAAATAATATTTATTTTTAATATTTAAAAAAATTATTTTTAAAATTATAATTATTTTTAAAATAATTTTAATACTTTTTTGTTTTTTTAAATAATTAATTAGTGAAATTGGGGTCAGGTTGAATTGGGTCGGGTTGAGTCAAATTTTGGTTAAAATAGACCGGGTTAGAGTTAAATCGGGTAAAAGGAACAAAAATGTCAAAAAATATCATTTTAAGAACTTAATTGACGAAAAGTAAATTTTAGGAATGATTTTAAAAATGAGTGACAACTTGAAGAGTCAAAAGTGTTATTCAACTATAATGGCATGGTGCCTAAATTATTTATTGCCAGAAAATTAAAACCTAATAATGCCGTTTATCAAATTGGTTATAAATAGACGACAAATCTCCTCTTTCCATATCTTGCACAACTTACCTCAAAAAGGGAAGAATAAAATAGAGAGAAAAATGGGCTCCCTTCCTGAAGTAACTAAACCTCGTGCAATAGTATGTATTCCATACCATGCCGACCGGACATCTTGGCTGAATTATTTAAAGAAATTTTTGGGGGGACATATTAGGAATTTTCCCTGCCGCTCATAAGGATCAACCGATGGGATTATGGTCGTTAGAATAATACTTTTGACAATCGGTTCCTATGAATACGTACCCATAGTTAATACTCTCTCCGTCCCATATTTATAGGCTGATTTTCCATTTTGGGATGTCCCAATATATAGGCTACTTACTATTTATAAAATTTAGTTGGTTCATTGTTTTACTTTTATGCCCTTATAATAAATATTCAACCACTACTCTTTTTTAAAAAAAACAATATTCAATGTCATTATTTTTATCACTACATTTAATATTGTTGTATTCTCAATAAAACTTGAGAGTTCCAATGTAATAAGACTTCATCTTTGGTTAAAGTTCTATGGTCAATCAGTGAAGTTGAGAGTTCCAATTAGATAAATAAGGAGTAATTAACTTATTCATTAATTCCATATTGAGGGGTATATGTGAAAAAATTTTATTAAAAATTGCCATCAACTAATTTTCTTAAACTATGCGCCAAAAATTAAATCACCATAACTATGAGAAGAGTAGATATATATATATAAAGAAAAAATATATATACACACAATTTGTTGGTATATGACAGCGCAATGAAGACAATTGTTTAGCACATAAGCATTTCTTTCGGCCCATGTTTGGTTTTTAAAGTCTTCAGGTCCAATAGCTACAAATTCAATAAATATAGGGCTTTAAAATTGCAATTTAAGTTAGGCCTATACTAAGACAAATTATAAATTTAGTAATGCTCGGCCGAAACAGAGATCCATATCCTGCCCAAACAAAGATTAAGCAGGTAACTCATTTTTGGGCCCAAACCAATATCAATTACAGAATTCAATTATTATGACAATTTTATTATTAAAAGTATAATTATACCCATACTTAAAATTACTCATCAAAACTTAGCACCCACATAATTGTGTTTTTGGATCAAGAACCCTTTTAGAATTGTTGCACAATAAATTACCCCCATACATACCTCTTTTTTTATTGGTAGAAATAAGCTCAACATTTTCATAAAGTAAAAACCTTCTATCTTCTCCATATTTGTGGATTATACATTTAATTTGGAAAAAGAATAAATGAAGGATACATTTGTAATATAACCATTTTAATAGTCTAGGAAAGAATAAAATGCAATTATTTTGATACAACAAAAATTCTCTAAAAGAACGGATAATTTGGGATGAAGCAAGTAGTTTTTATAGTAATATCTATATTTGTAAGAAAATACTTATAATATAAATATAATATTATTATAATTTAAGCATATAATATGCAATGCAATTATGCTCCTATGGAGATAATTTTATCATGGGTTTTTTAAATGAAATCTTTTATTTTAATTTTCTGTTTTTATTATCTATTTTTCTTATCCTCAAAACTTAAATATTTGTAACCCATCAGATATTTTCTCAAGGGAATTTACAAGTCTCTCACATTAAATTAATAGAACATACATTCATGTAAATAAAACTGTGAAAATATCAAACTTCCCTGGTACAAATAACAATTCCGTATTGACACCACATTACCACTAGCTATTACAAAACAACCATAGGTTGGTGATTGGCAAAAAATTTGTCATTTCCTACAAGGGTTTAAAACCTACAAGTATTTCTGATTTTATCAAATGCTTTCATCTTCAGATGAAAACAAAGTTCGTTTATAAGGTCAAATCTAAATTCTATACCTCAATAGAGAATATCTTCTCTTATAAACCCTTTTGTCCACAGTTATCTTACATCTCAATGGAAAAAACACAACAAAAAGTAATATAAGAAAAACAAAAACAAGTACTACAATCTTTTGCTTTCCTAGTTTGGAGGATCATTTTTGTGTATCCAAAAACAAAACGCTGCACATTCAAGCGAGAACAAGGAACTACACCACCGATCTATTGAATCCTAAAGAAAACACGTATAATTGTTCCGAGATACATGAAATAATGCCTACCAATGATTTTATAACCATAATGAACCAATATTTTCTGAATCAAAATGAAGATATCACCAAGTTCTATTCTTCGGTCTCATCAGTTTGCACCTTTTAATCCGCCATCCACCATGGATACACACCATTTTATCAAAGGTGGCCAAGTTAGTTTAACAAGTCCAACCACTCCCCAATCCTCTCATGAAGCTCCGGCTTCTAAAAGTCTCAGTCGAGGACCTTGTCTGGTAAAACTTGGTTCCATGTACTCGGTAGCTCAGCAACCACAACAGAAGATGCAAGCAGTGATATGATGGCCAGACGGAATTTCCTTTGTCCACTGCTTGCTCAGAAATATTCACACAAAGAAAACTTAATATATTTCATGTCAGCATTTGGCAGCAGAGGATACATAGCCTGGACGAATCCTATGGGGTAGAGGCCTTGCAATTAAACCTTCTGTTACCCAACCAGCGAGTTCGCCATCATCTTTTACATGGTTAAATTCCCTTTGCACATACTCCAGAGATATCTGCAGCTTCCCACCCGGTCTACAGTCATCAGATGCACCCAATGATTTAATCCCAACATTTTTCTCCAACCAATAAAGATAGTTGACATGGAACAAGGACTTCAGCATATCTTGTGAGGATGAGCTCTCTTTCAGGACCACCTGAGCCATACCAAATTCCAATCACATAGTGAAGTAAAGAGAAATAAATCACAACTAACTTTTACATCTACTGTTTCAAACTTTCAATAGGTTGAAAAGATGGGCCCCATGCAGAAAGAGGAGAAAGAATAAAATGAAATGCAGCAATTTTCATTGTAGGTTTGTCGCCATGATTAATCCCTCCATACAACAAAAAAACGGCCCATATTTCAAAGTCGATTAACAAAATTCTAAAACTCAAAATTGATATGATTTGTTGTTGAAAACCAAGGATGGGGAGCCAAAAAATTCTCAACCAACAACCTAACTCTAAGAACATCACCAGGGGCGAATCCAGAATACAAGAAAAAAACATTAAGCAAGTACAAGGATCCATGCTCTATTAGGTGTTGCCATACTCTACTAACAACTATTAACAACTGACATGACATCTGCTAACACTCCCCCTCAAGTTGGTGTATAGATATCTCGCATACCCAACTTAAAACACAATGGATGAAATATCTTACTACTAAGACATTTAGTCAAAATATCAGCTAGCTGATGATCTGTTTTTACAAAAGGAAAGCAAATAAGACCACTGGTAAACTTTTCTTTAATGAAGTGCCTATCAATCTCAATGTGCTTCGTTCTATCGTGTTGTATTGGGTCGTTTACAATACTTATGATTGCCTTATTATCATAAAATAATTGCATAGGCCCTTTAGTTGTAACACCAAAATCTTCTAACAAAGTTCGAAGCCACATTAGTTCACATATATCCAAGGCAATAGCTCAATATTCAGCCTCAACACTAGATCTTGCTACCACATATTGTTTCTTACTACGCCAAGTAACAAGATTACCTCCAACAAATGAACAGTATCCAGATGTAGAACGACGATCCTTAATAGAGACAACCCAATCTGAGTCGGAAAAAGCTTCAACTCTCATATGGCCATGTGGTGCAAACAATAATCCTTTTCTAGGAGCAGACTTGAGATACCTCAGAATTCTATAAACAGTTTTCATGTGACAATGTCTAGGATCATGCATATACTGACTCATTATTCCCACAGCATAAGATATGTCAAGTCTAGTATGAGAGAGGTATATCAATCGTCCCACCAAACGTTGATACCTTTCTTTATCAATCGTACGTCCCGTGCCTCCTTCTAGATTATGATTAACTTCAATAGGAGAATCGACAGGGTTACATCCTAACATGTCAGTTTATGTTAAAAGATCAAGGACATACTTCCGTTGAGATAAAAAAATCCCACTGGAAGATCTTGCAACTTCAATACCAAGGAAATATTTCAAAGGACCAGAGATAGAAGACATGGAGCCATCAGCTACCCGAACCTTGTCTTTTCCAAAGTGGGGCGTGTATGAAGTAAAGAGGTTGAAGGACCTAGTCATATAGTCAGAGGCACCTGTGTCTATAATCCAACTAGGGCAAGTGGAAAAACATGAAAAGCACAAGTATACCTGACTGGGCATAATGAGAGGTAATAGGTTTGGAACAGAATTTTCAAAAAACTGAAATTTCCTCTGGAGTGAGTGTAGTAGTATTGTCTGAAGTATCGGATGCATCAACAGGAAGAGGTGGAGTAGACATGTAGGCCTGGGATCCACGTCCACGACCAGATCGACCTCCACGTCCTTTAGGACGCCCATGAAGCTTAAAGCAGCGATCCCTGGTATGATCACGAGACTCCTTCTCAACAAGAGACGGAATGGGAAAGCTAGGCTTAGGATATGAAGCAACCATGGTTGATCGGTCAACATGATTTAAATTGGGTATCATTGCTCGACGTCTACTTTCTTCTTGTTGAACTCTAGCATGAGCCTCTCGTAGAGATGGAAAAGGAGTCTAACCAATCAACTGTGTCCGAACTTGACCATACTCTATGTTTAAACCAGGCAGAAAATCAACTCCTCGATCTTCACTAACAAACTTCTGATAAGTTGTGGTATCCTCAGTACATTTGGCTAAAAAAACCCGGTAATGATCAAGCTCCTGCCAAAGGGCATTAATCTCCGCAAAGTACTGTGTCACAGGCTTCTCCCCTTGACCCAGCTCACGGATTCGTTTACGAATGTCATATGTCTTGGACATATCATCAGAAACAGAGAAAGTTTGGGAAATAGCCTCCCAAAGCTCATAGGCAGTGCCTAGAAACATGTAACTACTCCGCATACTTGGTTCCATAGAATTAAAAATCTATATTTTGACCATGGAATTATTAGATTTCCATTCTTCTTGGGTCATTCCTTGTTGTGCAGGCATAGTAGTTGTTCCATTGATGAAATGTTGCATACGATTGGCCTCAATTGACATACGGCATGCTTGAGACCATGCCAAATAATTGGATCCATCCAATATAAAAGGACTGAGAGCCAGAGTTGAGATGATTGTTTCTAATTATCTGTCCTTTATTTGTTTCTGTAGTATCAACATTATAAATGGAACTAGATTTGGCCATGGTAATAGGAGTCACAAGAATTATCCAAGGAAATATCAACAAGTATAATTTAAGGGCTTAACAAAAATGGTAGGGTTATTCCAAAAAATGCAACGGACTTGCAGTTACAACAATAAACAAATGATAGTGAAACTAACAGGCTCAATTTAGTGCAATAAAACCAACAAGTAGGCTCAATAAAACTAATAGTGAACAAATAGGGCAGTACATAAGCTTGAAGAACTTAACAATGGATAAATAGGCCAAACAAACTAATCAGTAAGCTCGATACAAGCAAACCTGAATTTCACGCTAGACGACCACTGTAGATAGCAAGAGGAGAGAGAACCGACCAGCCTGGAAGAGAACCGCACCAAAAAAGTCGCCGGAAAACTCACTCACGCACCGGTCAACAAGGGCGCGTGTGGCGCACGGTAAGTTCATGAGTGAAATTCATGGGGAAGGTGGCGATGTGGCAGTGGGTTTCAGTCTCTCAGAGCTTCTTTTTTGGTGATGGTCGCCTGGTTATGTCAGACTTTAATATGGCCTTAAATCCTCAAAACAAATTGTTTTTGGAAGGTTGCTAATCGAATTTGTGACTGGCAGCGGAACATAGGGAAAAAATGGAACATGTCTGGTATGGACCATGCTCTGATACCATGTAGAGAATTGTAGAAAATGTATTTATTGTTACATTTCTTAGATCACATGAAGCTTATTTATACAAGGAAAAAACATTCAACAAGTACAAGGAGCCCATGCTCCATTAGGTGTTGCCATACTCTACTAACAACTATATCAACTGGCATAATCTACTAACAACTATTAACAACTGACATGACATCTGCTAACATATTCACTAATCATAATTATGTTCACAAATTACAATGCTTTCTTCCTAGACACCATAGCTTGAAAATGTTCTAAAATAGCTTCATTATCAATAGTTTCAAATACATCATTTTCAATGTAAGAACCATACAATCATTCAACCATTTACCTCATATATTTATGGTATCCTTTTTCATTTTATTTCCAATTTAGGCTATAAGAACTTAAGAAGCATCTTGTGCATTGCTATATAAGTTAGTGGTCAGTTGATGACATGAGAAGAAAAATGTTTTAGTGGATATACGAGATGTTAATGAGTTAATCTAAGAACAAACATTTAGAAATTTCCCTTTGTCCTGAAAAACTTCAACAAAGACGAAATTCCAATTCTCTACATAAGGTTCACACAAAAAATAATCATTTTAGAAATGTATCTCTAATTTGGAGTAGATAAAAATACTTTTTGTAGGACTTGGTTTCTGCTACAAACTTAATCCAATTGAAAGAAATAAAAAATAATAATAAACAGCCTATCAGCTCCATTTATTTTGCTTAAATATCAAAAATTAGTATCTACTTTAACAAAATTCTATCAAACACCTTTTCAACACAATGAAAGTTACTTATAATCTTCACAAATAACATCCAAAAAAATTCGCTAGCTATGCATCATAAGTCACAAATAAGTAAACAAAATGTTACCAACTTTACCAATTAAACAACTTAAGGAAAAAAAATTGAGTTAAATAATTCAATATATCCCAAAATGCAACGAAGTCTTAATTAGTAATAGTGGAACTTTAAACTACCAAACAAAAAAAGCCTTACTTAGTAACCTATTAAGTCCAAAATATAATAAATACATCAAATAAATTGAATTGGGTTTAATACCAAGTCCCAAACCAACAACAAATTCAAACAAACTACTAATTTTAAATTATCAAAACAAAAAAGCCCTAATTTAGTTACCTTTTGAGTTTGATTACTCTAATATATGCAAGAGGTGTGACGCGTAGTGGAGATGTAGTAGAAAACCACTTAGACAAGGAGTGGGCGGAGGCAGAGCCGCGGAGGAGAAGAAACTAGAAGCAGGGACTCAGGACTCAGGAGTAAGAAAAGTAGAAGAATGAAAAGTGAAGAGGCGAACAATAGATCTTGTATTTAGATTAGAATTGATTTATGAATTTTGTTTTGACCCATCCAAGTTTAACTCTTCCATTACTCTACCCCCTTAAGTTTATTAACTTACATATTTGTCCCTACTTCTATACCTTTAAAAAAAATTGAGCATAGGCAGATGCCTATGTTGCCACTTAATAGGTCCGTCCCTGAACATGACAACAGTCACACCAAAGGACTGAATAAACAAGTGAAAACTAGTCTCACTAGCCTGTATAGACATCACACATACATCAAGATTCAAGAGAGGGCTTTTTATCATGTGTAGTAAGTCTTTCAAAAACCAACGACCACACACAAGTCCTAATTTTAGAGGAGATTCTCTTGCCTTCCAATGGATGTACGAAAGGTAATGGCTTTGCAGATGGAGAAAAATAAGATGGGAAAAGGATCTGAAGAGTAACTCCAGAAGAGTCCAATTACCATGAATGATATCAAGAGAGGCAGAAAAAGCTGCAAGAATTAAGGAGTATGATGTAAGAGTCATCTGCCTCCATATCATTCAAATAAAGGTAAAAAATAATAATATATTGAATCACATGTAAGAAATGAAAGGACTTCAGTCCAGTGGTTACCCCTCTCTTCCCTAACAGGGAGGTGTAGGGTTAGAACATATCAAGGACTTGACTGAAACATATTATCTTGTTGAAGATATTTCCAATAGCTTGTAAGGGCCTTCTTTCATAGCTTTGTAAGCGGTCCAGTTCTTGTACAGTCAAGGTTAGGTTCTATGTCCCCCCTCATCACCTTGATAAATAAAAATAAAGTAACTTTCATTTAACCACCTGAGTTCTACACATTTTTTTCACACCACCACTTGTGTTTCAAAAGTCGATACATAAACACCTGAAGTATTAAGGCCAAGTGAGAAACAACTTTATCATTTTAACACCATTAAACAAAACGTACAAAGAGAATTTGATAGGTATATATCCAAAATAGGGCCGAAGTAAGCTTGCCTTGAGATGACAAAGCCACCTTCAGATAAGATTCCTGAAGGGCATTTTGGCTTCGGCATAATCTGGCTTAAAACGAAGAACATGCCTCTTCAATGCTTGCTGAAGATGCCATTTATTGACATCTGTCAAGATAACCATGAAAGTGATTTTTAAGCATCTTAAGCAGACAAGTGTCCCTAATTTTGACACTTGTCTCAAGGACTTAACACTAAGCAAACCCACTAAACATTCTCATAGTCACTAGCATTTATTGTCATACAAAGGAATAAGTGGATAGAAAGAGAGTAAGTGGAAGCCACGTGTCCTTCAGCCATAGGCTGCCAAACTCTATAAATAGCTCAGGTGATCAAGGTAATGCCACTTTTCCATACTCAACTCTCTACCCTCCATTGTTAACGTATTCGTCTTGTACTAATTTTCACACTGGAGCTATCACCCAGTGGCACCTTGCCGTCAAGCTCAAGTGTACTGTTTCTTTGTGCAGGGATCAAGTCCGATAATCGTGATTCAAGCTTCTGGAACAAAACAAGTGTTAACAAGAATTATACACTCTGTAATTAAATTTAGGACTGAAATATAGATTGCACCCCAAACCTTACATGCCCTCAGAGGTTTGCATCATAACCTTTAAAATGTGTCTCCTTGCAATCTAACATTAAATTAGTAAAACAAGATGCATCCTCAGAACATCCAGCCAGTCAAAAATTACTAGTTGTTCCGGTAAAGCCATTTCTTAAAGAGTTAAATAGGTACACCATCTAAAAAAATTAAAAACATTAAAAAATATAACCCATTACTCAAAACCTAACCCTATCCAAATATTAACCTTTAACTGATACCCAAATAGCAATCCTCAACCCAAATGATTCCCCTCCCTGCTACAGGGATCCTTGTTAAAAACCGAATCCCTCTTCCCTAATCGCTTCCCTATCGCTCTTAATGCCCTCCTACGCTTAATTCACAAATCATCAATCAATTCTACACCCAAACCATTTGAATTGAATTACTCATCCTCTGTCTGCTTAAACCAAAACCAAAATAGGAGTATATAATTACTATTCGTAGGCACAACACATTGATTGGGTTTGAGTTGGGTGTTTTAACTTCATCTTGGTGGAGGTAAAAATAATAAATAATCAATAAATAATACATCCAAACTATTACTACAAACTATTTGAATTGAATTACACATCTCCTGTTCCATTAAACCAAAATACGAGCACATATTTATCCATTGGCCAGCACAACACATTGATTGATTTGAGGTTTGAACTTATGATATACCTTCATCTTGGTGGAGCTTGGGTGTGGATACAATCAAATGTACACCCAGACAATTGATGATGGCATGATGAAACAACGGCAACCACCTCCCATTAATTTAATTGTTGCTTGTTATGCTTATTTGCAGAAGCTGTAATCAAATTCGCATGGAGATTCACTTACCCACTCAACTCTTTTAGAATAGATATATAAAGAGAGAAAGAGAAAGGAGTGGGTCACTGTGAGACTCACCCAGCTGAATGGTGGTTGAGATGGGAATAATAATCTAACAAAATAATACGCACAAATTAATTTATAACTATGCTTTCTTCTCTCAATCTACTTCTGTATACTTTTATTTTGATTTGGAATGAAGTTGGGGCTTTTATGTTTATTTAACAGACTTGGATTGTAGAAGATGAAGGGTATAATAGTCAAAAAAACCTCTAAAAGCACGTGGTCAAGCTTTTGTGTATTGCTAAGTTTATCAGAAAGCAAGTTAAACAAATCGAGCTTATGTGTTTGTTGTTTGAATTAGCCTAATTCTCTATTTCTTAATGCTACTGTCATATTAAATCTTGAGAACGTATTCTAGGTTGTGATGTATTGGACTTTGGTGGAGAGCTTGTTTCATTAAGTGATCATCTAAGGAGAATTTCAGATAGCAGAGCTTATTGTTATCTAGGGCTAGTAGTTCCATCGAAGGGTAAATAGTAATAACTTGGTTATTTGATTACTGTAAACTGGTGAAACTGAACTGCAGAACTAAAGTTGTTAAATATTTGGTTAAACTTTATTAAATTCGCATTGTTTGCTAAGTTAGTTAACTCAACTTGAAAACCCCCAATTTTTACTTACTTAGAATAGTTTTGAAACAATTTTACTCTCTGTGGGATCGTTCCTTACTACTGTGCTCATTATTTAAAATCGTAGAGTGAAAGTGAGGTTAATTTTGAAGTGTTAACGACAACTCCCACCTACCAAGTAACAGAAGAGGACACAGATTGGCATCTTACCATTTCACATCAAGTCTATAACAGATTTGAAGTTTCATTAAACATATCAGATAAAGTATGGACTTTCTTATTCTAAATCTTATTGTTTTATTGTTTTGTTATTAATTAGGTAACTTAATTAAGTAAACTGTGATATGTTTGGATTACCAAATGGTGTTTCATTAGAGTTGGGGCACTTAGGCAAGAGAACAGCAGATAAGATATGGACTTTCTTATTTGGTTTTGTATTCTCTACTTGATTGTTTTGAGAGGCTTCAGAACACTATGCTATATATATACATAGATAGATAGACATGGTTAAAAGTTCATAATCTTTACAATCCTTCCCCAAATAAAGTTCGGATATCGTTCTTTTCTACAATGTTCCCTCTCCCCAACCACCCCCGCTCCCAAAAAAAAAACCCAGACACACACAATCAATAAATAGATGGGAATCTGCCGAAATCACGATCTAGGCTTTTGGTGTAAACCTTGATGATAGAGGCTTGGAGATGATTTTTCAAGCTGGGTCTATTCTGTTGGGTGAACGAGTAATTTCCCCATTCTTACTATTTTATTTTATTTTAGCTAATCAAATGCAATCTATGCTGATATCAGCAATCTATATTTTTTTATTCTATTATTCCCAGTAATAAGTAATTCATTCATGTCTTTTATCTCTCCTCACTCTCTACTTCTCTAGGGTTAATTCTTTCTTTTTCCTAGCAGCTCATAGGTCATAGTTGCCTAATCTACCTCCATCTCTTGCTGCACAATCTCATCCAATTACCATCATACAACTTGCTACAAATATTTAAGTTTACTAAAAACAGATGAACAACATTGTTAGACCTTTCACTTCTCAGCAGAAAGAATGATGGTGATCATACGGTTAAAGAATAACCCATTTGTACGCATTGTGGTAAGAATTTTCTAATACTAATCGTCTGCTAAAGAATATCCGCCAAAATTCTTGGCAGCAGGTAAGAGGTGTTTAATTTTTTTTAAAATTGGGCATAAAATGATTATTTGATCATATGGAACAATTTGGCGGAAGATTTAATGAGCTTGTAGATGGTAGAAAATTTGGATGGACAATGAGAGATGGGTTAGTTGAAAAATGGCACATAGGAATTGTGGCTTGGGATCATTCATATATATAAGTGGATCATTCACATATATATCAAATGGAACATATCTCTATGGTTTGCATTTATGACAAAGGTATGCATAAGTGTCCAAGAGAAAAAGGAATCGAGCAAAATATGGCTGTGCAGTAATAGATATACTACATGAGGGCACAAAAAGTAAAAGAAAAAATGACTCTCAAAGTCATATAGCTCATCCTCTCTCCCCAGCCCAAACCCATTTTTTTCCTTCTCCCTCCGAAAGTGGGAAGACTAAGAGAAAAGAAAAAAAGAGGCAAGGAGAATATACAAGATAAATACATACATACATATACACACACACACATTGTCCACTTACACAAAATCTTCCCTCGTGCTCAGTAAGAATGTAGCCTTCTTCTCTATAGAGGTCAAACAGTGCATATGCATCCTCCTTGCTTCTAACAATACCAGATAGTTTGGAACCCAGCTGCAACCGACTTTCAATATTAGCTGCTGCATCCTTAGCTTCTGAGGACAGTACTGCCAACTGTGCCTGAAAGGAAAGAAACATGATGCACGAGGATCAGATAAATAAATTTTGGACAGAGACATATTCTATAGCCCATCTCGATCTATGTTCTCACAAAATATCTAACTTAGTTTGGATTCCAGAGAAATTGCCAGCTCAAAACCATATATAAGAAAAACATATTTTATTAGAAGAATAAAGAGATTATAAGCAGAGAGGGGACGAGTCCACCCACCCTATAACAAGTGGAGAAACGATGGTGGAAAAAAGATGATGGTAAAAAAATGAGCAGCTGTTTTTCACAACACCTTTGTTTATTTGTAGAATTACTGAAAGCTACTAACTCGAAAAAACCGGCTCACGTTCTAGTCCATAATACCTATGAAATGTTAGATTGCCTTGCATTAGCACCATGGACAATGACAGGGAACATGAGCAGGATACAAAAGAAAGATATCTATACCATCCTATTAAGCCAACCTATGGCTTGGTGTCTGCTTCATTTAGGTAATACCGAAGTTTTATTACGACTTACAACTCAACCTCTATTTTAGACACCTATGCATTTGATGATATAGTTTTTCATAACGCATTGTCCTACTACAATGATTTACAAATATGTGGAATCATTAGCCACCAACTATTCAGCTACATTATCATCTCCATACCAGCACATACGAATCACAAATTATCTGAACACTAAAGTTTCTCTTTAGAAAATCACCACACTTTATAACGTTCTACAGTTCTTAGTGAAGTTCTTACTAAGAGATTGGATAATATTTTTGAGGATACCTCTAAAATTCTCAAAGTGTCCGTGTGGAAGATAGACAGATTATTGATGCAACATTGGTGACAAATGAAGTTGTGGAGGATGTCCATAGACAATGGAGAAAGGGTCTTGTGGTTAAATTGGATTTTGGGAAATCTTATCCTAGAGTTAATTTAAGTTTCTTTGCATAAGGTGCTGGAGAGAGAAGCATTTGGGGCTAGGTGGAGTTCTTGGATGGAGGGCGTCTTATCTCTTCTCATTTTTTGTTATTTTTTCTGGTGATTATAAATGGAGAACCCAAATCTTGGTCTAAGGTATCACAGCGTCTTAGGCAAGGTTACCCTTCGTTGCTCTTTTATTTACTTTAGTGTTTGATTTATTGAATATGATGATTAGATAGTGAGAGGAGTATGGTAACCTTGTGGGCTACATAGTGGGGCACAAGGAGGTGAGGATCTCTCACTTCTAATTTGTTGATGATACTATTCTCTTTCTCTTGGAGCGGCTTCGAAGCTTTAAGAATGTGCAACAAATTTTTCAAGTGTTTAGGGTTATTTCTAGGACGACAGTTAACTTGTATAACTGCATTCAAGTGGGCTTTAACACGAATAGGGGAGCTTCTAGCCTATTCCTGTCCGCTAGGTGTACATGGAGAACTTCCCGCTTACTTATTGAGGGGCCTTGTTGGAAATCCTAGAGTTGTCTCATTTTGGGACTCAGTTGCTGAGAGTGGCACAAAGTTTAGATAAGTAGAAAGGTATGTACTTTTCCTCAACGTGTAGGATTACTTTGATTCAGTTTGATTTGCCTAGTATACTCCTGTATTATCTATCTTTGTTTAGGATCCCAATAGCTAATTCCTTGGAAACCAATGTCTATCCAAGCAAGAGGGGGGTTTGGGGCTGGATAATTTGGTCTTAATAATGTTACTCGGATGGGTAAATAGTTTTGGAGATTTCATTTGGAACTTCACTTCCTTTGGAAGAAGGTTATTGGGAGCAAGTTCGGTTCAGTTGAATGGGTGAAATGCTTGGCCCGAGACTTTTGTTAGCCATGCGAGTCCTTGAAAATTCATCTCCCAGTGATATACTTCTTTTACTTAGCATCTAAATATGGAGTTAGGGGTGATCAACGAAATTTGGAGGATTTTCAAGTGGGGAACAACCGATTAATACTCCTTTTAATCGTTTGCATATCATTTGTTCTTTGCATAGTACTTCCTTTTTCAATTTTCACAAAACATGATGTCAACTCCTTTCATTAGGAATTTCAACACTTCAAGTCTATAACAAATTTGGAGTCTGGAGTCTAAGGAAGTGGTATATCTACTTCTCTTGCCTGATTCTGTAAGTTATGCTTCTCCTTTGATAAGCTCATCAGCAAATTGGATCCAACTAGTAAATTTTTTTGAAAGAGTTAATTCTTCTCTTTTGACTCGCTTTGTTGTTCCTACTCCGTTCCCATTGACTTTTTTAATTTGGAAAGCCAAGGCTTTTGTGTGGTCTATGATTTACAAAGATTGAATACTAATGATCATTATTTGGATTGCAAAGCCTACTAACCCTTATCTCTAGACATTTATTTTATGAACAAGCAGATTAATATGCATACTCATTTATTTATGAATCATCATGCTGCTAGGGCTTGTGGTATCTCTTTAGAGTGTTAGAGCAAGAGTGGGTGTGCTTTGAGGTGGAAGATTTGTTGTTAACTCAATTTTGAAAGGATTCAGAAGAAAGATGGATGCAAAATTTTATAGAAGTGTGCTTTCTTCAGTTTTTTCGAAATTTGTAATGAGCATAATGCTAAACTGTTTAGATAGAGGTTAATTTTTTTAAGTTGTTGATTTATAGGGTATTTTTCTTACTTCTCTTTGCACTTCAGTATGAGGACCTCTACAGTACCTATGTGGCCAACTTGTGTAAGAGAACAGAGGTTGGCACATTATTAAGTGCTCTTTTGATCTTGCTTCACATTAGTCCGGAGAGGGGGGATGTCTTGTTCCCCGATTATTTAATCCTTTCTTTTCTTTTATAAAAAAAAAATACACTATACTTTTAAGAAACTTAAATTAGTTTAAGTGGACACCGGACGGTAAAATTTTAACGGATTGTTGGCAAAGACTTGAGAAGGATGTAACGATAACTTCCTTGATCAAATATACTCGTATAATATCATCTTCAACATCAGTGTCAGTCAGTTGGATAATGGTCGGTGTTTTCTACTTTGTTTTGCTAATTTGTGCTCTCATGTGCTTGAGCATAAGTCAATTACAATCATCAGAGGGTTCATCACATGAAACACACAATTCATCATGTGAAGTCTGAAGGTAAAGAAGCGACAGACCCTTCTTATTGTTAGTATCTATATGCCTTTTAAGGTTCACACTATCCGACACTAACTGGGTTTATTTATTATCTTACTACTAAGATCAAAATCTAAATGTACTCAAACCCATGATTACCTGAACTGTTATTCTTTCAATTAACTCTAAAGATAGTGTTATTATCAAGTGAAACCCTAAGTCTAACTTTCCAAATTGTTTCATAAAGAAAAAGAGATTTTATTAAAAAAGGATTTACAAAAAGATATGGGAAGGATGAGAAATCCTCCTAAACAAGTGAAGTGGAAAAATACAATGCCCTCAGAAAAGGGCGGATTTCCAGTAGCTCTGCAAATCTGAACACACCCCCACTAAAAGCACCTATCACACTGATAAAAACCCTATGCCCAATGGTTACCCCCAGCTCTTGTGTACCAAGAGGGGGGTTCTAAACCTTAGCAGTGGTAAATGTTGGGTGTGTTTAAATTATGTCTTAAACTAGCAAAAAAAAATAAGAAAAAAAAGTAAAAGATAATAACTCAATCCAGATGAGAGGAGAGGACATGAACTGTCGATAAAAATTTGAACTTTCCTCTCCAACCAAATACCCCCAGAGTATATTAAAGCAACCATGTCGCTAGGGAACCCTACCATCTCTTTGTAGCGCTTGCGTAACTGAAGCAAATATAGAAAATATTTGTAAAGCTCTAGCTAATCAAAACATAACTAATGAAGGAGCTCTTTTGTTTTACTTTCTCTGTTAGACTTGATATTCGTCTTTCTGATATTTTTCTTTTTTAGAATATAACAATGTTATTGCCGGAAGCTCGATGATAAAGCAGCAACATAAAGTTCACAAGCAGACATTGCATGAGTCGCAAGGCTAGTGGCTAGCTGAAGATATAAAGAAATGGTATAATTTATATTTTGTCTCCCTTCTTGGTACTGAGTTTACTGAAAGATTGACACAACCATAAAAAAATTTATTGAACACATGATTTAGATCCCTGCAGATGCAGCTTTAGGATATTGAAAAGTACCCAGGTTACCACTTGGTACATTTCCATGTCAACTACATAAATAATTCTCCATAATCAATTTTAATTGTAAAGAGGATTATTTATCACATTAAGTGAAAAGACTTCAACTTACTTTATATTCAGATTTCACATTAAGAATTGGCACAGCAGGAAAAAATGGCTCCTCAGCGTTGACCTCTTTCACAGAAGGAACTAAACCACTAAGCAGATATTCACCGAAAACCAAGCCTGTCGAAACAAATCACCTTATTTTTCATTGTGTAATGAGATACATGGAATGTATAATTTACTAAGAAAAACAAACTACAACTGGTAAGTGAATGAAAGATCTTAATATTGAAAAAGCCTTTTTCCTACCTGGCCATATTATGTGGAGCACTCAAACTAGGAGTCAAAGAGGCTACCCTAACTGTGTACTCACAATATTTTATTTTTTTCAACAAAAAAACAACTAAATTAATAGAACCATCTTGGCTTCCCGTTCTGTGCAAAGAAGCATATTCTCAAAAGGACCATGAAGGGTTAGGCTCGAACCCGTCACCTCAGTGCCTATGTAAGATCAGTAGACCAACTAGACTTAAAAGCCAAGTATATATAAAAACCAAAATATGTACAGAAAATCAAATCAAATTCTGCAATATTATAGAAGAGTTCACATTCGTGGACCAAGCATAGTTGCGTCTTTTTCAAGCTCCAATTCCAAATCAAATACTAAACCATGAGCACCAAAAAAGAATCAAAATGTGATAATTACCCCAAAAAACATATTATCTGATAGAAAAATGATTACAAATGCATAACTAGGCATATATATTAAATAGCAATGAATGGCTGAGTGAAAAGATTAGTATCCGCAAAAACTTCTTGTGGATACTAATTAGTATCCGCAAGAAGTTCTTGCGGACAACTTTATACGTTAAGTCATAGCACTCATTCTCTTTCCTAACCCAACTTTTTCTCTTTTTTTTCAATCAAATTCTAAAATTGCATAACTTTTTTGATACAAATCCAAAATTATCAATTTATTTATAGTTGGAAAGCTCTCGTTAACATCTTCAAAACAAGAGCCACTGTTGATATATATTTTTTTAGTTAAAATGATCAAAATTGAGGTTAAAGTTTTGTATTTTGGAAAACTATTGTAGGCTTTGGTTATAACTTTTTGATATTTTAAGTACATCAAAACATATCAACAATGGATCTTGTTTTGAAGATTTTGACGAAAGCTTTCCAACGATATATAGATTGATAATTTTGAATTTGTAACAAAAGAATTATTGAATTTTAGAATTTGATTGAAGAAAGAGAAAAAATTGGGTTAGGAGAGAGAATGAGTGGTCTAACTTTTTAACTTAGAAAACTATTCTCAAGAAGTTCCTGCGCTTGCGGATAGTAATGAGGAATTTCTAATCTAGGCCATTCAATATTGCAACGATCGGTTTAAGATGGGTTGGGTGGGACATGACCCATAGCCAACTATAACTATGGATCATATGTCCCATATATATATATATATATATATATATATATATATATATATATAGGATTCCATCCACAGCAACCGGTTGTTGGGGAGCAACCCATTTTGGCCAGCCGCTACTACATGTACCGGCCTTAGACAATTTTATTTTTGAACCAAAATAACAATAGAAAGTAAGTACTTGCGCGATATGGATTCAGAGTCCTTAGTTGAATGGACTGATATGACTTTAGATTGCAGAACATGTGGATCCAAGTTACCACACCAAAAGTAGCAAGAGCAAGAGGTGTAGAAGATTGTATGCAGTTAGCAATTCCTATGCCAAACATGATACCAATGGATTTGCTCACCATTCCCTGAGCTTCACCCTTTGCTATTACCTGCCATTAGTGACTTTTTAATTCAATAAATGCAGATTGGGAAACTAGCCCAAGTAGTGGAAATCATGGAAAAGAATAACAAGCAAAGCATTAAAAGCAATACATGATCGACATAAAAACAATCAATAAGAGTACGCAACTCCTTGTTTGTGAAGGAAATTTACATCGAGATCAACCAAAAAGAATAGAGTCCAATAGAAAATTACCTCGGCAAAATTCCTCTGAGCAGCAAAGCCAGCATAGAAACAGCTCCTTGTAGCAGCCTATCATGAAAAGAATTACCATTAGAAAATTAACAGCATTTTTTTATTATCTGCTACATTGGAGAACTGATGTAGTTCAACAATGTTCAGCACCACATTTATTTGGGAATACATCAGGACCTCATCTAATGGGGAACAGGTGTTTTGGGATATGGAGAATCTCATAAAATAATTCCCACACAAAACTCAATTAATTAATGTTATGATTCAATGTATTAAAAATAATAGAGTACATCACTATTCCTAATAATCCTAAACAACTTTATTAACCTAAATTGGACTCTATTAAGATAACTATGAAAATTATAAATTAAGGAAACTAAATAAAATAAGCTTCCAAAGCCTTTTATATGGTTCTAGCCAAGCCTAGCGAGCTCATCTTGCATTAGTTCGCTGAAAAGAACTCGACTCTGTCGAGTTAAGAACATCAACACAAGAAAAATCACGCTGGAACACCACGAAATTCTTTGTGAGCTTCAAAGTTGGTATGTCGAGAGCATAAGTAAGAGTGAGCGTAGTGTTGCCCTTAATAATCGAATATGTATTATCATGAGCACCATTTTGTGTGTAACGATCCCATAACCATGCACGCCCTAAATTAATGTGACAAAACATCTTTAGGTAACAAGTAGCTTTATATTGGTAATCAATGCAACATCATATAGTTCTGGTGAGGCTCAACCTTTAATTCAAGTTTCTTAAATACTTCCTCGGAGATAACATCAATACAACTCTCTGTATCAATCACGAGTTTACTTGGCTTGCAAATTTAACTCTCGTCTGAAAAAATCGCTACTAATGGATTTTAGGATCATCCTTCCATTTCTGAACAATAAATAAATGTCGAAGAACACCTAAACATCCATCCAAATGAGCATCATCATCCAAATCCTGGTCATCGAGCTTGCATTTAACATATGTGGGCTTGTAAACCTTTTCATGCAAATCAATGTTCCCCGATTTTTTTTCAACAGTAGCAACTAGCCTAGATTCTATTGTTACATTATTTATCTAATTACATATGTACTATATTCATATAATTAATTACAACATATTTATATAATTATTATATTTACATTATTATTTTTAAATACATACATTAGTATTTCTGTATCTATTAATTTATATAGTATACTTATAATTAATTATGAAGTTATTATATAACTACAAATGTATGTAATTACTTTTTTTTTTTCGGAACTAATCTGGCCCGTCTATTTCTAACTAATCCAATGGTCATCATAAGGTTAATCTGTGTCACTCAATTCGGACCACTGAGCAGCCATTTACACAAATCACACAGATCATGCATAAGAACCGTTAGATCAATCCAAGAAAAAGCACAAACCAATCTCAGCCTTTGGATCAAATTCAATCGGTCAACCCAAACGTTTTAAACTCATATTACATCTCGACCGTTGATCAAATTTCAGATCTACTATCAAACGTTGAATCACTTAGAAAAGTCTAAATATAAATATCAAAAATTCTTTTTTAATTTCTCTCTTTCTCTTCTCTCTCATCTGCCAGCTCTGTTCTCTCTCTTCCCAAATTCTCTCAAAACCTTAAAAAAAAAATATGTACAAACCTTGATCTTCAGTTCTATTTTGAAAAATCCATACCGATTAAACGATTTTATACCCTCTAATTGATATTTCTACCGATTATTTGTTGTTTGTTTGATTTTTTTTTTCTCTTGAATGTTTCAAACGATTATGGCTAGCGTTAACTCTATTGTCTAAACTTCTTTGTGTTGTCTGGTGTTGAAATCTTTTGATCGATTTTTTCAAAAAAAAAAAGGGGGGGGGTAAACCCTAATTTTAATCTGACGAGTCATCTTCCTCATCTTGTTTATACTTTGATCTAACTGTTTGTGCAATAGATCTAATATCTAGGGTTTCTAATTAGTTTTTATCTCTATTTTTTTTAAGGCCGTTATCGAATTTAAAATTGTTTTCACTATGTTCAGATCTGTCAAACAGCAGATTACTCACATGCTTCTCAAACTATGATTTAAATCTTCGATCTAGTGACTAGATCTGTAAAAAAAAATTAGTGTCTGTTATCATTTAAAAAAAATTAAATTGTTTTTGGTTTGCAAAAACAACGAATCAATATTTGATTCTTCTCAACCTATAAAACCCCTAAATTTCTTTATGAAAGGAGCTTTCTTCTTAAACCCCAAGGGGGAGCAATTATATAGAAAAATATTTTAGTTCATTGTCATCATCAAAAAAGGGGAGATTAATAGGTCTCCAAACCTTTTAAGTTTATTTTGATGATAACAATATTTAAGTAATAGGATTTATCAAATAAATAGAATCCTCTCCATAGGATTTATAAAAATTATTTTCAAATATCCTATTCTATCCAAAAATGTTTTTCATCCTAAATTGAATTTATTTTTGTTAACCTTGATAATTTAAATATCATGTGTTAGTAAAATTTATTCATATAATAACATTTCCCAAGGCAAGGAGATTTCCTATTCTTTTTCAAAAATCATTTGATTTATTTCCACAAAGAGGGTAAAAGGAAAAATATTTATATATTATGTATATGTGTGTATCGTATATATATTATGTATATATATGTACTAAATATATATATATATATATATATATATATATATATATCCGTGTATATATGTGTGCCATGTGTACATATATGTGTATGCATGAAATGCATGTGTGCCGTGTGTGAAGGAAAAGAAAACTAAAGGCTTTTAGCCTTATGCTGGCAACATGATTTTTGAGCATGATTTTGAAAGTTTTATACTTGCCCAAGAAAAAGAAAAAGATAAAAGGCTTAAACCTTTGTTATGGATGGGCTAAAAAGTCGGCTTGTTTTGCTCAATTCGTGTGCTACATTGAAACTATCCGAGCCCTTCATTTTTTATCTGAGGAATCCAAGCCACTTATTCAAAATGAATTTCCAAGATTACATGTTTACCCTCGGCTCAAACATTTCCTACAAATAGGAAGCTTTTCACTTCATTTTACCTTACCAATTCTTAAATCAAAAAAGCTCTATCTCCTTGCCAACATAATTTCTCTCTAAAAAAGCTTTTCCTTTATCTTCTACTCATAGTTCTAATCTTTTGAAGAAGATAAAAATTGGTCAAGCATTTGAGATAAGTTATTAAATTGTTGTATTTACATTCTCTCATAACTGTTATAATTATAGATATACAAATATAAATTGTTATACACATTTAACAATTTATATATATATATATATATATATATATATATTTCATCTATTCTTATCAATTAAAAGATCAGTTTTTGATACCGATTTTTGGATATATTCTCTAACAAGAATATTATTCGAACGATGTTTGAAGTTCTAAGTGATCCTTTTTTGATATAATTTATATATATAGATATCATAAAATAGATCAGTTTTAGATACCGATATTTAGAAATATTCTTTAACACGAATATTATTCGAACAGTGTTTGAAGTTCTAAGTGATCTATTGGAAATATTTATATAAATATTAGATTGTGAAAACCAAAATTTGGTCAGTACTTAGATACCGATATTTGAAAATATTTCGTAAAAGAAATATTATCTGAACGGTCTTTGAAATCCTAAGTGGCTAAATTTTCACAACATAGATCAAATATAATATAATATATATATATATATATATATATATTTGAGTGAAACAAATTTATTTGTTATATCAAGTATTATTAAATTGTAATACTTAATAAACTATCATCACAAGTATTTTTGCACACAATCTTATTCATTCATAAAATACTTGTTGCATTATATATAAGTTATTTAAATTTATATATGAACTCAAATCTTAATATGTTTAAACATAAAAACACATTCTTTATTTTAAATAAAGAAAAAGATTTTTACTAAATCTGTTCAACATAAAAACACTCTTTATTTATAAAGAAAAGTAAAGATGAATTAAATTTTTAACTGCTTACTCAGAAGCACTTTTTTATAAATGAACTTGAACTCTTATTTGCTTATCTGAGAAGTACAAAATATAAAAGTTGAACTTTTATATTTGTACTAAATTGTATATGCTTATTTAAGAAGCATATTTCTCTCAAATCATTTGTAAAAGGAAGAGTTAGTTTATTTTATGTAGCTGTGAGAAAGACAAAAAATTCTTTGACCAAGACCAAAGTCTTAGATAGGTCAGCTGGGAGTTGGGTCTCTAGTGTATTTGTGAGGTGAAGAAAAAAAAATCTGTTTTTTCAAGACCAAAACTCAAAAGAAAGGTACAACTAAGCTTGAGGAAGGAGCTGGGAGTTCGCCGTCGTGCTCAGCCTTGCAAACATTTTTGCAGATTCAATATGCGATGAAACCTCTTGCTGACCAAACGATCAAGAATAAGGATGCATGTAAAGGAAATTGTTCTCCTTAATTAAAAAATGAACTAATGTACGATGACAATGTACATGGTGTGGAACTGACAATAGTATCGATCTTTATGATATTTAATAAATAAGAATGTTTATTTGAGATTGGATCTCGGTGATGTGATACTTTGAATGTAAAACGATATAGTGATAAAATTATATATGAAATAATATGTTTGAAGAGATGAGTTGTATATATTCATATGTGACTGATAAAAAAAATCATACAATAAGTATGATTTTTAAATAAGAAGAATTGTACTCAGAGAACACATGAAAGGGAAGAAAAGTTTTAAATAATCCGCATTTTTAGCTATTATTTCATCTTTGTATGATGTAAAGCTGAATTAAAATAGTATCTAACGCACAAGGTCGAGATTAAGTTAGTCTTAATTTTGGATTAAGTTGGTATCGATTTTGGGGTCGTTACAAAAATACTTACATTTTCAGCTTTACACTTGTTAAATTTGAAGTCGTACATTCAAATTTAACTTCAAAGCGGATTATTTGTAGTGGGATGTGCAAGTCAAATAAAATATAAATATTTTAGTCATATTTCTTGGACTCTTCTCATATTAAGTGCACTCTCAAGAGAAGGTCAATGGTATTTTAAACTCCCTATGAAATACTTATTGAGCAACTTTTGGACATCACAAAAAGAAATTTTTTGTCAACAAGTGGGACAGAGGGATTTTTGTCAAATTTTTGTCTCAAAGATAATGCTTAGTTTATTTATGAATTGATTTCTCATGGTGAAAAGTTACTTGCAGCTTCCTTTTTTATTATTAGAATCTTCACAATATCATGTTTTTCTTTCTAGAACATTACTTTGTTTTTCTTTTCTTTTTTGATAAGTAACAATTTATTCATAGAGGCACCATATATACTACTTCCACGTCAATTCAATTGTCCTACCTATTCTTTCAAGAAGTTTGGGGAAAGAAAGACTGTTTTGAAATGTTTTAAGCTGCCAAAATCTAAAATACTCCTAATTGACTATCTATTTACACGTTCTAATGCATCATCTACATGCAGTTGTTCATTGTAATCGAGATAGCAGATATAGATTTGTAGGCCAAATTTTTCTTCAAAAATGAAATTTGAAATATCAAATGAGACTCATCTTTGGGGATAAAGAAGTATTCCATATGTTGGAATTAATTAAATCAGTAAATAAATTTTATTTAAAGAAAACAGTATAATTAGAATTGCTTTAGTTCTATACTGATCAATATAGGTATTAATAAAAATATCCGAAACTATCACGTGAACAGCCAAAATGTTTAATCAGTAATAGTAATTGACCAATAAAAATAATTGAATCCACGGTGAAACAAAAACAATATTTAACTAAAGGAGATATATCCCTTATTTTCATGATGTAAGCATGAGGTGAAGTTTTGATGATTAAAAAAATTATTTACTAATTTAGCCTGTGGTGCAAGTTGATCTTTAAATAATTTTCTAATAGAAGACAACAAAAACAGTGTTCTAAAATCGGCATAGGCGGAATTGGCCGACACAAAATAAGCCCTCCGCTGCCTTGATTTGGCCTTAATCGCTACATAAATCATCCTAGGCACCTAGACGGTCTACAAAGACTAGGTGGATTTATATGACCTTTTTAATGTTTTGTTATTCTCTGATGTTTGATTGAATATATATAAAGTATGTTTGAAATGACTTTGTTATGAGTTTTAAAATTGTTTTGTTGGTAATTTTTCATGTACAATTTAAAACCTTACATCTACTAGATGCTTTATATAGTTATATACAAATATAAGAAATAATAATAGTACTAATGCTAAGAAATAATAATACTAATGATAATAATGATGACACCTCCTAGTTACCTGGATTAGTGCAGCTGCAGATCGTCCTGCTCCAGCAGCAGCTCCAATAGGAACAAAAAAATGGGGAAATGCTGGAGTAAGAATCTCCAATCCATATGCAGCATTTTCTAAAAGGTCTGCAAACAGCCTCCAGCCCTTTGGATGGACATCAAAATGGCGTCCAAACTTTGACAAAAATATTTTACTGAGATACCCAATTCCATCCTTAAGTACCCAACTTACAGCCGCGGCAGTTGGAATAGCCCCTTTACCTAATCCAACAGCATAAAGCAAAGCCTATACAAAGCATAATGTCAATATCACCACAATTCAAACAATAGCATAAGCAACCATAAGTGTAAGCATGCATGTGGACATGCCTGGATACAACACTGTTCAATCAATTTGGCTTGATTGGCCTTCTGCTTGTTTTGCATGGGATTTAGATGCTTATCTAAGGATTAATTTGAATTATAAATGTTTGCCACATGGGTCATGTATCGGTTTCTCTTTTCGGACAAACAAATAAATTGAGGCAAGTATTAGTTACAGAACCTCGATTATCAACTACAAATTGGTTGAAATAGAAAGAATGCAAGTTGAATGCATAGGAAGACATGCTAAGAACAAGAGTCGTTGAATCTAACATATAGAAAGATTGATCCGCCAATAATTTTTGTAAGCTAATGTCTAAGATTGATCCGACATGTTAAGAAGAAGACTAATTTATAACTTATAAATTGACATATAAAAAAGAAGTTTTTGAGAACTAACAATTTCTTACTCATCAAAAAATGACTTGTAAGTTATTTTAAAATAAGTAGACCAAATGTAAAGACTTTTTGTCCTTATTTTACTAGTTTGTGCATACTATTTTAACTTGTAAGTCATTTTAGCCAAACACCTTTTTAATTTAGTATTCTGTGCATACTATTTTAACTTGCAAGTCATTTTAGACAAACACATTTTAGAGAAGTAACAATTTTTTAATTCTCAAAAAATAATTTATAAGTTACTTTAAAATAAGTAAGTTTGACCAAATATAAAGACTCTTCTATCCTTATTTTAATAGTCATTACCAAATATTTTAACTTATAAGTAATTTTAGTCAAAGCTATTTACATTTTATTAATTTCTGATTTGTAAGTCAAAAATGTTGTCAAACTTTTATATATAATTAAACTTTAACTTATAAGTCATTTTAAAATAAGTCATCCCGAACATGCCCAATTACTACCAATAAAACTAAGGAACACAGATTTTTCTGTGTCCATTAACTTACCTGAGTAGCCAGAATTCCGCTAATTTGGGCAGCAACACCCTGAACGCCCCTCCAAAGAGAATACTCTAAGTAATCACTAGTAACACTGTGAGGAAACCCTTCTGGGAGCATCAAACGCATGAAGAGATCCCTACATTGCACCCAAAAATTCCCAAAAGGCACCGATAATGATGATTCAACACTTGGAACTACAAAGACATCCCTGAAATGATCCGGAAATAGCTTAGTTTTTTTCCCTCCTTTCACTTCCCATAACACAATTT
Source organism: Panax ginseng (assembly GCA_020205605.1). Lineage (NCBI taxonomy): Eukaryota > Viridiplantae > Streptophyta > Magnoliopsida > Apiales > Araliaceae > Panax > Panax ginseng. The sequence continues at coordinate 42,268,093 of CM035143.1, forward strand.
CTTCCTCTTCAGTAATATTTCTCGCTTTTGCCGCCGCAGAAGCTAATTGTACAACCGAGCAGATTAAAAATAAAGAGAAACTACGGTAACTACTATTACCATCTTCATCGGAATTAAACCAATTATTCTCACCCCCACCACCATCGCCTCCATTTCCATTGTCGTTTCCAAATCCGCCGGAGGAATTAGGGCTACCAAAAGTTGAAGCATGAAGTAACTGAAAATTGAATCGCGATGCCGCCGTGGAGTAAGACTTGGGGCGGAGTGAGAGAAAGAGATGTCTTGCGGTGGTTAGTGGTGGCGGTGACTTTAACGCTGTATAAGGCAATGGTGGTGCCGCAGAGAAGGGCCGGCAAGCGCAGCCCATTTCTGTCTCTATGTTCTGCGGTTTCTTCTCCACCTTTCTGACTTATTTGGCTATGGCGGCAGGTCGCAAAGTTACTTTAAAAAACACGTTGGATGCAACTTGCGAGGCCCGAGGTCTGACCTTACCCGGACCGAAGAATCTAGACGGGAGTATGAGGAGTCTGAGTTGGGTGGGCTTCAATGGCTGCTTTCTGGTGTTGACTTGCCAGCCTGTTTACTTTCTGACTGGGGGTCATTGATCAAATTAAGGACAAATGACAATACTGTAACCCAAATTTGGACAAAAATACTTTCAATTATATATTCTATTATATTTTTTTAAATAATTATAACAATAGTGCACTCATAAAATATTTATAAAAATAATACACTTTTTATATTTATTTATAATATTAGTACAATTAAAATTCCTTAATTAAGGGAATCAGTATGCAATTAGGATTCCTTAATTTCCAAGGATTAGTGTTGATTTATTTTCTCTCCTCTTGTTTTCGTTTCTTTAATTCAAAGACTGCAATATTTAAACTCTACAACATTGGTGCAGTTATGTTAAGGTTGTGCGCCATGGACACCGTCAAAGCTTTCTATCCCTTTCTCACAAAGGCCTCCCCACTGGGTATTCTCCACAGTAGTTCTTTGTCACTGAAAACCATGGCGGAAGAGGGTGGTTTCGGTGTATGTACACTGAAAGTTTGGAGAGTTCGGTGTGCGAAGGTGGGAGGATTCGGATCCATTCAAGATGATTAAAATGTCGGGATGGGGGGGACATTAAAGAGTGTGGGGAGAAGATGAGGAGAGATGATTTTGGTCTTCTTTTCATTTTTATCAAATATAGGGCAATATTAAAGGGGGAACAATCACGATTGATTCCTAATGATTCTTCATAATTTCTCCATCATCTTCTATGAAACCATCTAATGCAAAATAGCATCATCCTGGAGCATGTTTATCCCTTTTATGGTACATTGAAGTTTATTGGGGGGGGTTATGATTGATAAGCATGGCATTTACACCTGCAAATTTTTTTATTGTGCAGTTGGTAGCCAAACATTCATACAAAGGTAACAAATTCAGTATTATTAGGTTACCAATTTATTTTGAACGTGATGCAGTTGGTAGCCAAACTTTCATGCAGTGGGTATCCAAACCTTCATACCAAGGTAACCAATTCATTTTTATTAAGTTACCAATTTATTTTGAATGTGATGAAGTTAGTAGCCTAACCTTCATGCAGTTGGTTGCCAAACTTTCAGACCAAGGTAACCAATTCATACTGCAGGTGTGGAGATAGATTGGTTACTTTGGTATAAAGGTTTAGTTACCTTGGTATAAAAATTTGGTTAACTTTTTAAGAAGGTTTGGTTATCAACATTACATTACACATCACTCTTTTATCTCTCTCTTTCCTATGTAGTGTTCTTATGTTCTTTTGAACATGAAATTGGAATTGGAATTTTCGGACATGAATAAATTGTGAAAAATCAAATATCCACCTCATTTCTACATCTGACTCTCGCTCTGTCTATCCGGCGAAGGGGAGGAGGAAGATGACCGGCGATGTCTCACCGGCAAAGGGGAGGAGGAAGATGACCGACGAAGAGGAGGAGGAAGATGATGTTGCCAAACTTTGAATATTTGAATTTGAATTATTATTTTGAATTTATTTTTGTTGCTAGATCCAAGATATTTAAATTTGAATTATTAATTATGACAGTTATTTCTCATTGATTTTAGGTTTCCTTACTATTGTGAATTGAATCATATACTAATTCCCTAAATTAAGTAATCCTAATTGCACTAATATTGTAAATAAATATAAAAAGTGTATTAATTGTGTAAATATTTTATGAGTGCACTATTGTTGTAATTACTTACTAAATGTTGTATATTATTGTAAAGAACCCAAAATATTTTGACTCAAAATTTAAAAATAATCGATCAACACCTCTATATATTTAAAAATAATAATTTTGTTCCTTTTTGCTATTCCAGCAATTACTTCTCCGAAAAAAGACACGGTGTCAAAAAATTAGCTAAATTATACGAATTGAATCTAGATGCTTACCTATTTTGTTTAACCAGATCCCATCTTTTGATGTTTGAAATGGGATAGTTAGCATTTATAGAAATATGTCAGGCATGTAAGTGTATGACACAAAAAATTTTGTATATGAATATAAATACAATATTATAATTACATGATTAATTAAGCAAATAAGATTGAGAATTAAGATAGTAAGTTGTCTATCTGATAATTAATTAATTCAGTAAACTGAATTTGGTAATTTAGCAAATTGAATATTAAAATCCAGTAAACTGAATTTGTCATTATGAAATCAACCAGATAATAGACTGGCAAATTTCAAAGACTTTAAGGCAGTAGAACCGCCAGAATTTAGAGGAATCACTGACCCTATTGAAGCTCGGACTTGGGTGAAGGAGATGGAGAAGGCTTCTGTTATCGCTAGAGTAGCAGAGGAGCAAAAGACAGCTTTTGCTACCTATTTGATGAAAGGTGAGGCTAATTACTGGTGAGAGTCGAACCAGGCTAGAGCCGGGACAACAGTGGTAATCTGTACAAGGTTTAAGGAATTGTTTTTCGAGAATTATTTCTCGCCGAGTATGCAAGTCATGATAGAAGTGAAGTCTAGAGTTGAAGCAAGAGAACGTGACAGTTTCCGAGTACGCCGCCAAATTTAACGAGCTAGCAAGATTTGCACCACATCAGGTAGACACGGAGGCAAGAAAGGTGCGTAGGTTTGAAAATGGCTTAAAGTCATGGATATACATTAAGGTGGTAGTGTTGCAAATAAATACGTTTTTGACTCTGTTAGAGAAAGCTATCAATGCAGAAGGTGGTAGTGAGGCAATATCTAAGTACAATCGGGAAAAGAACAAGAAGATGGTTGAAGGTGGAAGTCAGAATACTAGCAGTGGTGGCAGTAATAGCAAGAAACGTAAAGGGAACAACGGTGGTATCACTTCAAAGAGTCAATAGGGTAATTCTCAGCAGCAGAAGAAACCAACATGTAGTATGTAACACCCCAGTTCCACATCAAAAGATAGAGGAAAATTTATCTGTATATAAGGAAATAAGTTACTACCAATAGTACCTTCAAGTCATGACCTTTTGGGAGCCTGTGGTGGGCTAAGATGACCCAGGAAGATACTATTGGGCGAGTAGTTTAAGGCCTTATTTTGATGGATTTGATTCGATCCGGACTTACCCGAGATTTATTCCGGACTCAGGATTTGACCCGGGTTGTTTCATATGGTATCAGAGCCGACTCTCGAAAGCTCGGGTCGGGTCATCCGATCGAGTTGCCGGAGGTGGGGACACGAAGGCTGGTGGTATTATCCCACAATAGAGAGATGGAGGTCCGGAGGTGGGGACATGAATCCAGCCGGTATTATCCCATAATGGCTAGAGAGGCAAAGATCTTTGGGCCGTGTGTGTGATTAGTTCTGACGGAGGCATCAAAAATTTAAGTGGGGGAGTTTGTAACACCCCAGTCCCACATCGAAAGATAGGGGAAAAATTTGTCTGTATATAAGGAAATAAGTTACTACCAATAGTACCTTCAAGTCATGACCTTTTGGGAGCCTGTGGTGGGCTAAGATGACCTAAGAAGATACTATTGGGTGAGTAGTTTGAGGCCTTATTTTGATGGATTTGATTCGATTCGGACTTGGATTTGAGCCGAGATTTATTCCGGACTCGGGATTTGACCCGGGTTGTTTCATAGTAAGTGTAGGAAAAATCACTCTGGAGAGTGTATGAAAGGGAAGAATGTGTGCTACAACTATGGTCAAAAAGGACATATCTCACCAAATTGTCTTAAGCCAAAGAAAGGTGGTTGCTTTTCTTGTGGAAGAACGGGACATCGATTCAAGGATTGTCCATTGAAGAAGAATTCAAATGGAGAAAGTGGGAACAAGAACAGTTATACAAAGTTACCCATTGGAGGACCAGTTCAACCCAGCAAGCCGATAGCCCGAACATTCAACATGACTGTGCAAGACGCAGTTGCATCGAAGGAGGTGGTGCCAGGTATAATTAAGATCAATAATATAAATGCTTAAGTATTATTTAATTCGGGAGCTACCTGTTCATTTGTGTTTGATGAATTTGCTAAAAGAATAAATTTACCCCGTGAAAAGTTAGAAAACTCAATGAATATAGAAGTTGCAAGTATAAAAGTTATCCTTGTAGAGTTTATCCATAGAAACTGTAATGTGGAGATAAGGGGACATAAGTTAAGCGTGAATTTAATTTCAATACGTTTAGGAGAATTTGATGTGATCCTAGGTGTGAGACCCCCAAAACCCTAATAAGACTCGATTATGTAAATTTTGTGTTATTAAATAAAATTTCTTCGTTCTAAAAGTGTATTGTGTTATTATATACCCTATTGTAGAATTAGGTCAAATAAATTTTTGTCCGAAAGTTGATGTGCTTGACACGTCGGGCTTAAAATTTTTCTTTCGAAAATGGACTTTACGGTATATGTATTTTGATAAGCTGCTTTGTCGTGCTTACACTGACAAAATGCTTCATCGTGCTTGCTAGGATTTGTGGAAAAAGTTAGGAACCCTAATATCTAAATTAGGAAAACCCTAACCCTAGATTTATAAACCCTAACCTTAAATTTGAAACCCTAACCCTAATTAGTTAGAACTAACCCTAATTAGGTTGTCTTCAACCCTAACAATGGTTATTAAACTTCAATTAGGTGTTAATAACATCATTAAATAACCCTAATCATAAAAATCCAAAACCATAATTAAGATTAAGGAGGATTTGGGCATAATTAAGCTACTAATTATGATGAACTAGCTCATAAGTAGGTTGCAAGTCACCATAGCAAGTTCCAAGGTAGCACATGACCTGGTATCATCCCCCAAGCTGCACAAGTTAACAAGATCAGATATTTAGGAAGGCAAGTAGGTGGAAAATAACCAAAAAAACCCTAATTACTTAATTCTATAAATAAGAGCCCTAACACAAGCCAAACCCACAAAATTCTTAAGCCTATACACTCATATATCATACCTATACAAGCTCTGTTGATAGCAAGATCAGAATCAGAAGCTAGAAATCCAAAATCACTCAAGAAAGGTGTAAACCCTAATTTTAACCTAGATCTTTGATGTTATGTTAGATCTGTTGTTTTGTTATTTAATTATGTGTAATAACATGTTAGTAAGTATTTTAAGTTGATAGATCATGTTTTCATAACATCTAGATGCATCAAAATGATATTTTAAGTAATCTGGAAAATCTGAAAAAATAGGTTTGACAGCCGAATGTCAGAGCCTATAGAGGGGTTGTTAATATATAGGTTTGTTAATTGTATACTAGTTGTAGTATTACATGTGGTTTGTAATCTAGAAGAGAAATCAAGTCTATTGGATTCATATATTTCAAGATATAAGTGGTCAAAGGTCATTGACCGACCACAAGTTTCTGATTTCTGGGTGTTGGGTCTCCAACTTTTAGTTTTATTTTGATGATAACAATAATTAGTAAATTAATTAATTAAAAGGGTAGAATCCTCTCCATATGATTTTTATTATAATTGTTTTATTTATCTTATTTACTTAGACCAAAAATATTTTCTAAATCTTATTTAATTGATTTTCTTGATCTTGATGTTTTAAAGTGTTAAATCAAATAGGTCACTTATATTGGGACAATGCTTGCTAATGTGCTGAAAATGAATTGGGTCATGCATTTTGGGACAAAAATCATATGTTGATCATCAAATGCTTATTTGACCAAATTTGGAAAGAAAATAGGGATTTTGATTAAATCATTTTTGACATGTGGGCATTCTCAAAATAATTTTATTATTATAAGTTTTTAAAAAACATTTTGAGTTATTTTAAAATTGGAAAAAAATATTTTATTACTTATAATATATCCATGAAAAGATACTGGATGAAGCGCAAATATCCAGGATATTTTACTAATTTCATGGAGTATAGAAGCCAAAACTTTAACCAACTAAGTATAATAGAATATATGAAACTGCAAATGGATTTTCGCCCGCCATGAGGTAATCCACGTAGACAGTTCATTTCCACAAGTTAATAAGGAATGAATACAAAGGATCATTCACCATGCATGCGGTAATCCACATAGGCATGTTATTCCAACAGAGTAATAAAGAATGGAACTAGGTCATGCGTAATCCGCACAGACAGGATATTCCAACAGAATAATAAAGAATGGAACAGGTCATGCATAATCCGCATAGACATGATGTTCCAACAGAATAATAAAAATGGATTCAGTCATGCGTAATCCACATGCGAGGATGTTCAAATGAATAATAAAGAATGGAATAACAGCGAAATTCACCGGGCATCGATAGACCACACATACGAGTTATTCCAACGAGAATAATAAAGAATGGAATAACGTAAGAATTTCACCATGTATGCGGTGCGCATACATAAAGTTATTCCAACATAATAATAAAAAATGGAATAACAACCCTTACAAGTATTGAAAGAAAATAACTCTCTTCATGAATACGAAAGAATAATACCCTTACCTTAAAAAGAAGAGTATTCCAGACCGGGTAGAAGGCGGGATATACTTGAAGAAAACTTGCACTATTTTCTACGCTCAAAGCTTTCTTAAACTCTAAAGAAATACGCTCAATATTATAGAAGAAGAATTCTCTAAATTTCTGGTGTGATTTTCAATTCTAATTAAGCATCCTATTTATAGGAGAATGGAAATGATACTTATCTTTGCCTTTATCGATAAAATATAATATATTCTATTCTATTTATAATCAAATAAAACAAAACTTTATAAAAAGTATTCTATTTTATATAAAAAGTTTTTACTATCTGCAAACACTATCTCTGAGCACTATGCAAACACTATGCATAATAAAATATAATATATTCTATTTATAATCAAATAAAACAAAATTTTATAAAAAGTATTTTGTTTTATATAAAAATTTTACTATCTGCAAATACTATAAAAGTTTTTACTATGTAAACACTATGCATAATAAAATATAATATATTCTATTTATAATCAAATAAAACAAAACTTTATAAAAAGTATTACATTTTATATAAAAAATTACATTTTATTACATTTATAATAATAATAAAACAATATTTATCACTATTATTATAATTCACAATATTAATCGACCAATCGTTCCCGAAAAAAGGGGATTTCCAATAAGGATTTTTTTCCTATTGGCGCCATGATTAGGTGACCAAACCTCTTCTTGATGAACTTACAGACATCGTCGATATTGCAAAATAATAATATTAATAACTCATCATCTCAATTATTGATTTAATAATATATAAAATATCGACAATAATTGAATCAAATAACGTGAGATACTATGCAATAATTCTTCAGTGATAATAATTAAACAAAAGCGAGTGACTTCTCACGTAAACATCAATAATCAATCTGGTGTATATTCTTTATATAACCACGTGTATTCTTTGTACTTTTACTACAAAGTAGTTCAACAGTTTTAACGGTAAAACGTCCGTCGTTAATTTAATAAAAATATTTTTGTCGTTTTCTCAATCCGACAATAATTCCGTTGTGGGGTCCACCAATGATTGTACAGTCATACGGTTATTCCCCGATAAAAAGAATATTTCCCGACCAATCGAATATTATACAACAACTTGCATACTTTTTAAAATTTATAAATATTACTCACAACTATAACATTATCTCAAATCCAAACCATAATTTTGAAAAAAATATTTCGAGAAAATTAAATCTTTATTCGTAAAATTTGGGATTTTACAATCTCCCCTCCTTATGTAATTTCGCCCTCAAAATTTACGTACGTACCTGGTATGCCGAACAAATGAAGACACTTCGCCAGATTCTAACTCTTGAGGTATAACCTTTGAGCGTAAAATATATTTCAAGATTTTAATAGGTACATCTTCATACGTTAAATTATCTGCTATCTCGTCCGGTTCTTAAATTAATAATGTGGTTCGGGTCGTCCACATATTTAAGTAACATCGATACGTTAAAAACGTTATGAACACGCGACATACTTGGCGGTAAAACGAGTCTATAAGCCATAGTTCCTACTCAATCGAGGATTTCAAATGGGCCAATTAAATTGAGGGTTGAGATTTCCTCTCTTCATCGACTCTTGCTTCTAGAATAACGTCTTCTTGAACCTTCTTCTTCGTATTCATCAGCTCCAGGTGTGTAGTTTGAGCGGCTTTAACTTTATCGATTAAAGTTGATTCTAATCGTATTTTCGTTATCTTCACATGGGTCCCTAGAGTCTTTAACTCTATCTTCATTATTTGTAAGTTATACAAAATGGGTTTTTGTGTTAATAACATCGCACTTTCGAAAGCATACGATCTTATTCAACGCGTCATTTACCACGTTCGTTCTTCCATAATGATATTGAATGATACGATCGTAATCTTCAACTGACTCGAGCCAACATCTTTGGCACATTATCGATCGTTTAGGTAAAAAATATTTGAGGGTTTTAGAAATGGGTTTTTTTCTGGGGTCAATATAAAATTCGATTTCATGTTCTAGGGGTAGGCTAAGAAGTCTTCAAGAATACGTCAGGAAATTTATTAATGATAGAAATATCATTCAAAACTGTGACTCTCATCCAAGACTTGGATATCACGTCACATTGATACCTATCAATTTGTCATCGTCATTCACAACGTCACCTACAGAAAGTCTGGCTTCGGTGCATTCCACACAAGGAAGTCAACAACGAAAGGATCGGGGCTTTTTACTTATGGCTTGATATAACAGTGATAAACTTTAGTGGTTTGGTTGCTTGAATTCGCATGATAGGTTGGTTAAGAATATGAAAGTTAACAACTTCACGAAAAGCATGATGAGTAGTTAACCAATCAATTCCTAAAATCACATCAAAGGCAAGTATTTTCAAAGAGATAAGATCAACAGGTAACGTGAAAGGTTGATTTGAATCAAACAAGATTTATAAATAGTAGAGGTAACGAAGGTTTCTTCCAAAGGAGTTTCAACAAATAAGTGAAAGTCTAATTTCTCAAGAGCCAAGTTCAAACGTTGAACACAACTAGGTGAAATACAAGAGTGGGTAGAACTGGTATCGAATAAGGTATAGACTTCGCAAGAGTTTATAATTAAATTACCCATAATAACTTCTTTCGGGTTTCTCGACAAATGCTCTCACTTAAACTACCGAATTTGACTTTGTTGTAGAGTACATTCTACCCTTAATTGCTTCGTCATATTCCTGATCCATGATTCGAATCATTACTCTCTGATCCACATAGAATTGGGGTTGACCGCTCTGCACAGGGTAATTCCGAATTCGATGTTGTATTCTCCCAATTGTTGTCCAAAAAGTAAAATCCATTTCATCTATTTTGGCCTTATTGGATCGGACGTCTTTTTCTACAATATCTACGCGTCGTGTGACTTTTACCCATGCATCATCTATTCTCCTTCATTCAGTTGTTTCTTCTTTCATCAGAACTTTGATCATAGCATTCTCAGATTCTAGCTCTAATATCTTATATTCTGCCAAAGAGTGCTTCTGTTCAAGCATCGCACATCGGGTAACACAATTTTGAATTGTTACATCTCTTTGCTCCACGACCGCCTGCCATTCTTCAGCCTGCTCTTCTAACTCATGAATACAATTTTGTAATTCTAAATTTCGATCATAAAATTCTTCTAATAAATTCTCCTCAGGTTCCTCTTCTTCCCCGCTCTCAGCTGCTACCTCTGCAACTAGTTCAGGTGCAACTATTAGTTCATCACTCACCATGTAGATATCTCTAATTTCTTCTTCGTCTGACATCACATTAACCTGGTTAGTGATTAAAGGTGTCTCAACGGTATCATTCACTCCATTGTTAACATTTTCAGCTGCCATTTTCAAACACTGCCACAAAACAAGGGTTAGTTATCATATCACATATTATCCCTATACGCTGACCAACCAATTAAATACCAAATAAACTTAGGTAGGTCATACTAGCGAAGGAATTCTCCGTCTCTCCCCTCCTAGTTCTTGTCTCACATCTCAGCCAGGGATCATATCCCTAAGCATTGATACCAATTGTGACGCCCCCAAAATAGGTATACATCACTCATTCTGAGTCTCCAAATACATGGTACATACAAATACAAACTTAAATATACAACATGAGCTGTGAGTTTTAATACAAATATTGTCTTCTAGACAGTATTCAAACTCAAAATAAGTTCTCAATACATTTATTATCACACTATTTTACAGAATAGTGAGGACTACTAATGCAACCATCTGGACCGTTAATCCATCTCCCGACTAGTCCCAGCTATATTCTCATTTCTTGAAGTGAACATTGAAAGAAAGGGTGAGCTCAACTAGCCCAATAAGAAATATTATGACTAAGATAATGCAGAATAAATTATCATTAGCCTTCAACAGTGTTAAACTGATACAATATAACAAACATCAAGTTTAACTGCAGCGGAATTTATCAACAATAAAACAAAACCAAACCAATAAAATAATATTTATCACCATTATTATAATAAAATATAATATATTCTATTTATAATCAAATAAAACAAAACTTTATAAAAAGTATTCTGTTTTATATAAAAAGTTTTTACTATGTAAACACTATGCATAATAAAATATAATATATTCTATTTATAATCAAATAAAACCAAACTTTATAAAAAGTATTCTGTTTTATACAAAAAAAAAAATTCTGTTTTATTACATTTATAATAATAATAAAACAATATTTATCACCATTATTATAATTCACAATATTAATCGACCAGGTCGTTCCCAGAAAAGAGGGGGATTTCCAATAAGGATTTCTCCCTATTGGCGCGCAATTAGGTGACCAAACCTTTCTTGATGTAAACTTCTGACATCGTCAATATTGCAAAATAATAATATTAATAACTCAGTCATCTCAATTATTGATTTAATAATATATAAAATATCGATAATAATTGAATCAAATAACGTGAGATACTATGCAATAATTACTGTAGCAATAATTGAACAAAACTGAGTGACTTCTCACGTAAGCATCAATAATCAATACCGTGTGCTACTATGTAACCACGCGTATTATTGTACTTTTAATACCGAGTAGTTCAACAGTTTTAACGGTAAAACTTCCGCCGTTATTTTAATAAAAATATTTTTGTCATTTTCTCAATCCGACAATAATTCCGTTGTGGGGTCCACCAATGATTGTACAGTTATACGGATATTCCCCGATAAAAGAATATTTCCAACCAAATCGAATATTATACAACAACTTGCATACTTTTTAAAATTTATAAATATTACTCACAACTATAACATTATCTCAAATCCAAACCATAATTTTGAAAAAAATATTTTGAGAAAATTAAATCTTTATTCGTAAAATTTGGGATTTTACAATCTCCCCTCCTTATGTAATTTAAGCCTCAAAATTTACGTCACGCACACGGTATCTTAGAACAAATGAAGACACTTAGCTTTCGCCAGATCTAACTCTCTTGAGGTATAACCTTTGAGCGTAAAATATATTTCAAGATTTTAATAGGTACATCTTCATACGTTAAATTATCTGCTATCTCGTCCGGTTCTTAAATTAATAATGTGGTTCGGGTTGTCCACATATTTACGTAACATCGATACGTTAAAAACGTTATGAACACGCGACATACTTGGCGGTAAAACGAGTCTATAAGCCATAGTTCCTACTCAATCGAGGATTTCAAATGGGCCAATTAAATTGAGGGTTGAGATTTCCTCTCTTCATCGACTCTTGCTTCTAGAATAACGTCTTCTTGAACCTTCTTCTTCGTATTCATCAGCTCCAGGTGTGTAGTTTGAGCGGCTTTAACTTTATCGATTAAAGTCGATTATAATCGTATTTTCGTTATCTTCACATGGGTCCCTAGAGTCTTTAACTGTATCTTCATCATTTATAAGTAATACGAAATGGGTTTTTGTGTTAATAACATCGCACTTATAAACGCATACGATCTTCTGTTGGGAGAATGCATATTATGATTTGATGTTTTAATGTATATGCTCATGATTATTTGTAAAGTCCTTCAATGAATATATGTACAAGGACTTAGTGATAGATCAAAATTGTTAGGTTGATCTAAGCTCCCAACGTGTACTATTCTGTTAAAGAGTGTATAGATAGAAAGATCAAAATTGTTAGGTTGATCTTGAGATGTAATAGATTAGTCTTGAAGAAATTGTAGTGCATCAATCTGATCAACATTGCAGAAGTCAAGGCAGAAAACGTAGAGCCTGAAGATCGTAATGTGCCTGCCTTGAAGGGACTCTTCGAAAATCGTAGAGTGGTCCCAACGTTTGCCGAGCCAACTCCACGATCGTAGTGTGCTGAAGGAAACATGGAGTTTACAAGTCAACGATCGTAGTGTGCTCTCGGGAACGTAGAGTCAACAACACGAGCAAGTGAAGATCGTAGTGTGCAAAGGTCTAAGGGACATCGTAGTGCTCTCGACTGATAGCATCGTAGTGTGCAAAGAAGTCAATACGCTATGATCTGAATCGTAGAGTACCACGATCCAAATCGTAGAGCATCATCTGTCTCATGTCAGAAAACGTCGAGCCTCATGATTTGTGTAAAGGTAGATTTCAACATATGAGGAATGGATTCTAGACGCTGCAGTACTCATCAGTCCTAGAGTATATGAAATATCCTTAGTATGCAACCAAGAAACGTATTGAAGAAGCTAAGGATAGTACCATGGGTAAGAGGGAAAAAACACCTTTTCAGGTGGTAGGTGAGAAAGCGATCAGTGGTGTCGGTTGGCGAATCTGTAATTGAGGAAGATGTGCAGAAATGTCTCTATCATAGTACAGAAAGTTCAGATGCATTCAATGCCTCAACGGATAGTTTTCAAGATCACATATATACAGATCAGACAGATGAGAGAGAACCAAGCAAGCATTGAACAAACAACGTGAACATCTCTCTCAAGCTTAACTCTACGATCTGAGATATTGCAAAACTTGCTCAGCTACTCAGTTCTTTAGAACAAGTGCTTACACAGCAACTGAGTAGCAACCATCAAGAACTCAACATTATCAACCAACTGAAGAAGTGTACCAAGTCTGCTGGACTTGAAGAGTTCGTAGTGAACTGTAAGAAAGCCAAGTCTGCTGGACTTGAAGAGTTCAACAGTGAACTAAGAAGTTCCTAGACTGCTGGTCTAGAAGGAATCTGCGTGATTCAGAAGTTGTAACAGACATCCTTAGTGGATATCCTACTCGTTGAGTAAAAGAGTGGACTAGGAGCTTTAAGTGCTCTGAACCACTTAAAAACGACTGTATCTTTTACATTCATACCATAACTGCTATATCTATTATAACTGCCATAACTGCCTCACACTCATAACTCCATTGCTTGGTAAAGAAGATTAAAACAAACATTTATTCCGCTAAGTTTTAATCATTATCAAAGAACAAGTTTAAAACGAAAAGATTTTTAAATATCTATTCAAGCCCCCCCCCTTCTAGATAACTATTGTGCCAACTAGGAACTAACAATTGGTATCGAAAGGGAGTTCTATTTTATAGCTTACAAGCTTTAGTAGATCCAATGGCACTCGTACCAAGCGAATCCAGGATCGGGGGAGGCAGCAAGCCACCAATGTGCAACAAGGATAAATTTGCTAACTGGAAAGTCAGGATGCAAGCTTACATGGACTCAATAGATGAAGATCTATTTGAGACCGTTCTTAATGGGCCCTATATACCAACAAAGCTTGCACCAACCACTGACGATCCAAATAGAGTACAAATCAAAGTTAAAGAAGAATGGACAGACACAGAGAAGAGAGTTGTCCAACTTGAAAAAAAGGCTAAGAACATCCTATTCCAATCCTTAGAGGACGATCTATTTGAAAATGTTGTAAACAACAAAACAGCTAAGGAAGTTTGGGAAGCACTGCTGATCATGCACGAAGGAACTGAAGAAGTAAGAGAGAACAAACAGTCTCTCCTGACATAGCAGTACGAAATATTCGCTCATGTGCAAGGAGAAAATGTGACTGCCACCTATGAAAGATTCAACGTTCTGCTCAACTCTCTACAAGCGTATGGGAAGATCTATCCTAACAAAGATCTGACCATAAAGTTCATGAGAGCTCTACCGAGCAGGTGGGATGCCAAGACCACAGCAATAAGAGAATCAAAGAATCTTAATGAGATGACAGTTCAACAACTATATGGCAATCTCTTGACCTACGAATTGGAGCTGACCCAACGTGCTGAAACCTTATCAGAAGGAAGAAGGAAAGACAAGGGTGTTGCTCTCAAGGCTAATGAAGGTGCATCAAAGGTCAACACTGAGGTTGACTCTGATTATGATGAAGACGATGATGAAGACTTTGCTATGCTAGTAAAGAGACTAAGAAGGTTCATGCGACAAGGCAGAACCAGCAAGCCAAAGAAGGTCAATAATTACAACAGCCAGGAGCAAATGAATGACCTATGCTACAACTGCAAAAAGCCTGGCCACTTCATCGCCAACTGCAACAAACCTATCAAAGAAGAACTAAAGAAGAAAACACATGCAAAGAAGGAATACAAAGGAAACAAGAGGCCTCAAAAAAGAGACAAAGGCTTGATAGCTGGAGGATCGTGGAGTGATTCAGATAATGACTCAAATGCTGACTTCAGAGATGAAGAAGAACCACAAATGGCCTATCTGTGTCTAATGGCCAAACATGCAAAAAACAACCAAAATCTCAACATACATTATGTAAGTCTCGATGAGGTATTTGATTTCAACTCTCCTGATGTAGATATAAGTGATTTAAGAACTGCTTTGCATGGCATAACCACTGATCTACATCAATACATGAAGTGGTTTAGAGTCTTGTCTAAAGATCATTCACTTCTTCAAGAAGAGAAGAAGAAAGTTCAAGAAGAGCTTGAAACAATCCTTCTATGTACTAATCTTCTTTCCAAGCTTGAGGCTGAGAATGAAACTTTAAAACAGATAAACACACTCAATGCACAAAGAGAGTCTAAGCTAACCTCTAAAATTGAGGATCTAGAGAAGACTATCTTTGCATGGAACAAATCCTCATCATCCATGGACTGCCTGCTCTCTAGTCAGAGAAGCATGTTCGACAGAACAGGTTTAGGCTTTGGGGAATCCATCTCAGAGTCATGTGTGGAAAAGACAATGGAAACTAGCCCTAGTAATGCCTCAAGTTTTGGTAGAGGCATTGCCTTTGTGAAATCCTCACAGTTGGAAGAGCCAGTTCAACCTTGTTCTACTGTTTCTAGTTATACTCAGAGAAGTAAAGGATCTCACGCTGGCCTGGGCTTCATAAAGGAGAAGAGTAACCCAACCTCTACTCACCAACCTCGAAGAATCTTAGAGTCAAGCAAGACCAACTCTACGAATCAACTGGGAAGGTACAGTAGAGGTAAGGCACACTCATCACTATTTATGAAACCTAATGACACGTGGAAGAAAGAGAATCAGTTTAACAGAAGGTTAACTAAGGAACCACACGAGTCCAAGTGGAAGATAAATCATCATACACACACAGACATGTATCATAATAGATGTTTCATATGCAATAAATATGGTCATAGGGCTACAAAATGTTATTATAACTCCATGCATGTGAGACCCAAGATTAGACAGATTTGGGTCCCCAAAGGCACTAACAATGAAGGACCCATGCAAATATGGGTACCAAAATGAAGGTTCAAATGTTTTGACAGGAAAAGAGCTCTACGACCTTAACATGGTATCTAGATAGTGGATGCTCGAGGCATATGACATGGAACAAAACTCTACTATCTAACTACATAGAAAAGGAGGGTCCCTCAGTCATCTTTGGAGATAACGGCTGAAAATGAGACAAGAGGATATGGCTCTGGCGGCAATAGTCTGCAAGATCTTTCAAAGAAAGTAGCTTATGTGGAAGGTCTCCAACACAATCTCCTAAGTATCAGCCAACTCTGCGACAAGGGTCACTAAGTAACATTTTTCAACAACCAATGTCAAGTCAGAGATTTGAAGTCATCTGCCGTAAAGCTAACTGGAACAAGAGAAGGAAATGTCTACACAGTAGATCTTGGTCAACTAAGCTCATATGAGACAATATGTTTTCTAGCAAAAGCATCTGAAGAAATGAGCTGGCTATGGCATAGACGGTTGTCTCACTTAAACTTCAAGAGCATGTCCAAACTAGAATCAAAAGACCTCGTAGCTGGCCTACCCAAGTTTAACTTTGTGAAGGAAAGGCCATGCAATGCCTGTCAGCTTGGAAAGCAAACCAGAAGCTCATTCAAGAACAAGACTGCCAACTCTATTGACAAGCCCCTGCAGTTGCTTCACATGGATCTCTTTGGGCCAATCCCAATAACTAGTCTTGGAGGAAAAAGATACTCTCTAGTCATAGTCAACGACTACACCAGATTCACATGGGTATTCTTCCTAACCTCAAAGGATGAAACAAACTCCGAATTAATCAAGATGTTCAGACTGGTAATGAATAAGAAAGGAGAGAAAATCAAGGCCATAAGGAGTGATCATGGAAGAGAATTCGATTTCTCTGAAATAGACAAGTTCTTCTCAGACAATGACATCAGTCACAACTTCTCAGCTCCACGAACTCCTCAACAAAATAGAGTTTCTGAAAGAAAGAACAAAACTCTGATAGAGGCTGGAAGGACTCTACTAGCAACAATGTTCTTTGCTGAATATACGGGTAAAAGTCATCAACCTTTGCATGCTACATGCAGAACATATCATTAATTCACTCTACGATCGAGAAGATGCCCTACGAACTGTGGAAAGGAAGAAAGCCAAGTGTCAGCTACTTCCATGTCTTTGGTTGTGCATGCTACATTCTCAACAATGGAAAGCAGTATTTGACAAAATTCCAGCCCAAGTCAGACGAAGGGATCTTTCTTGGATATTCCACAGACAGCAAGGCTTACAGGGTGTTCTACAAGAAGACACTGAATGTTGAAGTCTCAATACACATCATCTTTGATGAAACTGACTTAGACAAAATAGTGCCTCAAGACACTACGACTGATAGTGCAGACACTACGAATGAAGTCGTCGAGCTCAACACTACGATCGTAGTGCCAGATAGTGAAATCGTAGAGTATGAGAATGTGATCGTAGAGAGGTCCATGCAAGACAAATGAGCCTCCACTCCAAGAAGAAGAGATAGACCTTGAAGAATTAAGACATGAAGGCATCGGGGACGGATGTCCCAACCGTGCAGATGGGCGAGATCACACTCGGGATCTAATCATTGAAGATCCGAAAGTTTGAAGTCAAACAAGAGCTACTACTCAGAATGAATGCTTTTATCTAAGCTTCCTGTCACAAATAGAGCCAAAGAAGATAGAGGATGCTATGGAAGACTCCAGTTGGATAGAAGCAATGCAGGAAGAACTCAACCAATTTGAACGAAATAAAGTATGGAGATTGGTACCAAGACCAAAGAGTCATCCTGTGATAGGAACTAAGTGGGTCTTCAGAAATAAAATGGATGAAGATGGGATCATAACCAGAAACAAAGCAAGATTAGTGGCAAAGGGCTATTCTTAAGAAGAAGGTATCGACTATGATGAGACATTTGTACCTGTTGCCAGACTAGAAGCCATCAGAATCTTTCTTGCCTTTGCTGCCCACATGAAGTTCAAAGTCTTCTAGATGAATGTCAAGAGTGCATTTCTAAATGGAGAACTCCAAGAAGAAGTCTATGTAGAGCAACCTCCAGGTTTCATCAATCCATCTCTTTCCAATTATATCTATAGATTAGATAAAGCTTTATATGGTCTTAAACAAGCACCTAGAGCATGCTATGAAACACTGACTAACTTTTTAATCAAAAATGGGTTCACTAGAGGTAGAGTAGATACCACACTATTTCTTAGAAAGCATAAAGACAAAGTCTTACTAGTTCAAATCTATGTTGATGACATTATCTTTGGTTCTACTGACGAAAAGTTATACAAAAGATTCTCTAAGCTAATGTAGAGCAAGTTTGAAATGAGCATGATGGGTGAGCTGAACTTCTTCCTTGGACTGCAAGTAAAGCAGACTGAAGAAGGAATTTTCATAAACCAAGCCAAGTACATCAAAGACTTACTGAAGAAGTATGGCATGGAATCAGCCTCTCACATGAAAACACCAATTGCCCTGATTTCGTTGTCTCCTTCTTGGCGGCATTTTGCTGTTAAGAAAATAACACATCATTAAAAGATTAACGAACTCCTGCATTGGATTAACTGGACCACCCTCCGGTTGGTTATCATTAGTGCCCTGATTTCGTTGTCTCCTTCTTGGCGGCATTTTGCTGTTAAGAAAATAACACATCATTATTACTTTATTCTTGTTGGTTTGTTATTATTTGTAATAAAACAACAACTCATACTCATTACTCAATATATTCCATAAAAAGACTTATATTGATTCATAACTTGTAGTTTAACACTACATTGTTTATATTACTCAGCCTTAGCTGATTACATTACCATCCCGCAATTTCTTTCCAAAAATTGGGATTTACAAAAGACTACCCTTTGTTATACAAAAGAGGGTTTTACGTCACTACTAGATACATAATATTTACATATCTAATCTACTCTAGCTATTGCTAGATTACATCTGACATAGGGCATTCTCAAAATCTTTGCTGGTCAGACCGACAATAACATCTCTTCTGATAGTGTGTCGGGTCTGTCCTGCTTCTATCTGATACCCAGCTACCTGTTGCTGGAAATTTACATGAGAACTCCTATGTATATAGGACATCATTTCCAACTTTCGCTATTTAGTCTTTAGCTCCTACTTGAGCTCAAAGACTTAACATTTCAGCTCTCGGACCTTGTCCTTAGCTAGAACTCTATCATCATGCTCCTCTTCCCACATTCTCTCCATGCTAGCCTTGTCCTCACGGACCGCTTTGAGTTCCTCTTTCAACTCCTTAACCTCTTGGCAGTAATGGACATTCCTATCCAATACCGACATAAAAAGTGCCTTCATTGATTCCCCCATAGATAACTCCTCTGTAGGTGGAACCTGGTCAAAGGACATCACGTCCACCTCCTCATCTAGCATGCCATCAAATATAGATATGTATTCTAAATCGTCCGAGTCTCCCGACTCGATTGTCACCAACTCTGGTTCTATTGCTACGGGGTAGTATCTCTACCCGATTAACCTAATCCTCGCTCACTACATGTATATCTCTATACATATCATTTTCTCCTGACATCTACAATAAAACAATATAGTTTGATTAGTACATGTTAGTAAAATAATAGAAATACGTAACATAAGATAATACATTTTTTTATAGGGTTACTTTCCATCTTTTACTTCTTTATTCTTTCTTAAGGTTATGACTTAAGGTTCTACTTTCCCCCTTAAGTTTTATAACCTAGGCTCTGATACCAACTTGTAGCACCCCCAAATCTGGGTATCTTCCAACCCGACATATGGTGCTATACTGTACAACATTCATACATTCATTCAATTGAAAAATTTCAAAGAACGAACATAACTTCTATATATTTAAAGTAATATTTACATTTCCCAGGTTCTATTCCCATTACAAAGGTT
Organism: Panax ginseng; assembly: GCA_020205605.1. Taxonomy (NCBI): domain Eukaryota; kingdom Viridiplantae; phylum Streptophyta; class Magnoliopsida; order Apiales; family Araliaceae; genus Panax; species Panax ginseng. The sequence goes on from CM035143.1 coordinate 42,288,106, forward strand.
CTTTGTCATAATATCAGTTACATTACAACAATAGACCTATACTATTACAAGAAAGCTTGAGTTGTATCTCCTTGACTCTTTCTATGATGGTAGATTGCATCTCCGTCGTAAAGAGTAACTGCCCCGAATCACTTGACATCTTTACTTCTATTTCCATCCTAGCCATCTCTGTTATTAACTCATTTTGAGTCGTTAACATAGACAACTTTTCCCGACCCTTCTTACTTAAGGTGTCGGCAACTACGTTGGCCTTTCCAGGGTGATACAAGATTTCACAATCATAATCCTTTATCAACTCTAGCCATCTTCTCTATCTCATATTCAACTCCTTCTGAGTGAAGATATACTTTAGACTTTTATGGTCCGTATATATCTCACATTTTTCCCCATAAAGATAATGTCTCCATATCTTTAGGGAAAACTGTATCGCGGCCAGTTCCAGATCATGAGTAGGATAAACTTTCTCATAATCTTTTAACTGCCGAGATGCATATGCAATGACTTTGCCATGCTGCATAAGCGCACAACCAAGTCCTCTATGCGAAGCATCACTATACACTACAAAATTTCCTGTGTCATCTGGCAATGACAAAAGAGGCGCTTCACTTAATCTTTTCTTCAGTTCTTGAAAACTGTCTTCACATTTATCCGTCCATACGTATTTCACCGTCTTCCTTGTTAAATTAGTCAACGAGGTAGCTATCTTCAAAAAATCTTGGATAAATCTTCCATAGTACCCTGCTAACCCTAGGAAACTCCGCACCTCAGTCGATATTTTCGGTTGTTCCCAATGCATTACTGCTTCCACCTTCGCTGGATCCACTGAAATCCCCTCTTGGTCAATGACATGACCTAAAAACTGCACCTTTTCCAGCCAAAATTAACATTTGGTGAATTTCCCATATAACTTCTCATTCTTTAGTGTCTCCAACACTAATCATAAGTGTTCAGCATGATCTTCTGGCGTCTTAGAATAGACTAGAATATCATCGATAAACACCACTGACGAACTTGTCCAAATATAGTTTGAACACTGCTTCATCATATCCATAAATGCGGCGGGTGCATTCATCAACCCAAATGACATCACCGAAACTTCGTAATGACCATAACGAGTCCTGAATGCAGTCTTTGGTACATCTTCCTTCCTAACCTTCAACTGATGATACCTTGTCCGCAAATCTATTTTGGAAAAATATTTGCCCCTTTTAATTGATCAAAGAGATCATCGATCTTGGGCAATGGGTATTTATTCTTTATCGTTAACTTGTTCAACTCCCGATAGTCAATACAAAGCCTTAACGATCCGTCTTTCTTCTTGACAAACAACACTGGTGGCCCCCACGGAGAAACACTTGGTTGAATGTACTTTCTGTCCAATAGTTCCTGTACCTGAACCATTAGTTCTTTCATTTCCACAGGCGCCATACGGTACGGTTCCCTTGAGAGTGGTGCCGCTCCTAGCCCAATGTCTATCACAAATTCGATCTCCCTATCCGGCGGTAGACCCGGTAACTCACTTGGAAATACATCCATGAACTCGTTTACTATAGGTATTTGTTCCATGGTTGCTCCCACTCTCTGGGTATCAACAACATGGCATAGGTAACCTACACAACCCTTCCTTAAAAGTTTTCTAGTTTGTGTCATCGTAAGGCAACACGAACGTCCCGATAATTTACTACCGTAAAATACTACAAGAGGTTGCTTCAACGTCCTGATGCTCACACATTTCTTTTGGCAATGTATAATTGCTCCATGGTTAATCAACCAATCCATTCCGAGAATTACGTCGAATTCTCCTAACTTTATCGGTATTAAATCTACTGATAACTTACGACCACGTATATCTACGCAACAACTCCTATGAATATCTTCAACAGAAATTATCTCTTCATTTGCTACCTTAATGTTCAAAGGTATAGGCAATTTTTCGGGAAATAATTCTAGTCGTCTAGCAAAATACATGCTATAAACAAACAAGTAGCACCCGAATCAAATAGTACGTATGCATTTATATTGTTGATCGGAATAATACCTGCAACTACATCCCTTGATGCCACCGCATCTTGGACCGTAATATTAAAAGTGCGGGCCATTGATTTCCCCGGCTGAGCTGGACCACTAATAGCTAACTTACCGCTATTAGTTCCCTTATTTCCTTCTGTCCCCTTCTTCGGACAGTTCTTCGCTATGTGGTCAGTTGATCCACGTACAAAACATCCGTGATTTTTCTTCGGATTTGGACATTTAGGCGAAATATGCCATTCCTGTCCACAATTATAACATACTGCCTTTCCTTTGAGACAGACTCCCAAGTGAGTCTTCCCGCAGGTTTTACAGGCCTCCATCCTCCTCTTAGAATCCCCTTGTTTTACTCCGGTATTCCCGAGTTAAAGCCCTTCCTCTTCCCGACCGCCACTTCCACTGGCTCCCTCGGTCTTGGTTCCTCCATCAACCTTGCCCTTATTTTTCTTATCCTTGTGGTACTGGCTGAGAGCCTCATTCCCACCTTCGGCAATTATTGCATTTTCTAGTATGGTTCCAAAGGAAGTACTTTGGAACACAGAAATTCTGCTATAGAGCCAGGGTTTCAAGCCCCCTTTCAATCTTCTAGCCTTTCTCACTTCAAAGGTGTCCACTGATATGGAGCAAATCGTGCGATTCATTAAACTTGGCGACATCTTTGAGGAAGCATCACATATCCCTTGTCTCAATTCAAGAAACCTCATTTCCATCCTCCTCTTGCATACTGCGTGGGAAAATAGTTCTCGAAGAAAATCTCCTTGAACCTCTCCCATGTTAGGTTTCCTATATCGGCCCTAGCCTGGTTTGCCTCCCACCAGAAGTTGGCCTCTCTTTTCATCAAATAGGTTGCAAAGGCAACCTTTTGACCCTCCTCGATATTTGCTATTACAAATGCTTTCTCAATTTTTTTTACCCACGTCTGGGCTTCTATATGGTCCATAGTTCCTTTGAACTCCGGCGGACCTACACTTTTAAAATCCTTAAAAGTAGTAGCTCGTACTACTCCAAGAATCACGGGTACATTAGCCCCCGTTTCTATTAAATGCGCCAAGTAAAAGATTAACGAACTCCTGCATTGGATTAACTGGACCACCCTCCGGTTGGTTATCATTAGTGCCCTGATTTCGTTGTCTCCTTCTTGGCGGCATTTTGCTGTTAAGAAAACAACACATCATTATTACTTTATTCTTGTTGGTTTGTTATTATTTGTAATAAAACAACAACTTATACTCATTACTCAATATATTCCATAAAAAGACTTATATTGATTCATAAATTGTAGTTTAACACTACATTGTTTACATTACTCAAATTTTAGGCGATTACATTACCATCCATGATTTCTTTCTTTCTAAAATTGGGATTTACAAAAGACTACCCTTTGTTATACAAAAGAGGGTTTTACGTTACTACTAGATACATAATATTTACATATCTAATCTACTCTAGCTATTGCTAGATTACATCCGGCGTAGGGCATTCTCAAAATCTTTCTTTGGCTGAATCGACAATAACATCTCTACTTGATAGTGTGTGAATGCGTCCTACTTCTATCGATACCCACTACTGCTGTCATTGAAATCTACATGAGAACTCCCTATGTATATAGGACATCCTTTCCAACTTCCATTGCTTAATCTTTAGCTTCTCGCTTGAGCTCAAAGACTTCACATTTCACTCTCAGACCTTGTCCTTAGCTAGAACTCTATCATCATGCTCCTCTTCCCACATTCCCTCCATGCTAGCCTTGTCCTCACGGACAGCTTGGAGTTCCTCTTTCAACTCCTTAACCTCTTGGCAGTAATGGACATTCCTCTCCAATACCGACATAAAAAGTGCCTTCATTGATTCCCCCGTAGATAACTCCTCTGTAGGTGGAACCTAGTCAAAGGACATCACGTCCACCTCCTCATCTAGCATGCCATCAAATATAGACATGTAGTCTAAATTGTCCGAGTCTCCCGACTCGATTGTCACCAACTCTGGTTCTATTGCTACGGGATTTGGTAGTATCTCTACCCGATTAACCGAATCCTCTCTCACTACATGTATATCTATATACATATCATTTTCTCCTGACATCTACAATAAAATAATATAGTTTGATTAGTACACGCCAAAATAATAATAAAATACATAACATAAGATAATGCATTTTTTATAGGGTTACTTTCCATCTTTTACTTCTTTATTCTTTCTTAAGGTTATGACTTAAGGTTCTACTTTCCCCCTTAAGTTTTATAACCTAGGCTTCGATACTAACTTGTAGCACCCCCAAATCCGGGTATCTTCCAACCCGACATATGGTGCTATCTTGTCTAACATTCATACATTCATTCAATGAAAAATTTCAAAGAATCTAACATAACTTCTATATATTTAAAGTATTATTTACATTTCCCAAGTTCTATTCCCATTAAAAAGGTTCTTTGTCATAATATCAGTTACATTACAACAGTAGACCTATACTATTACAAGACAGCTTAACAATCTGCCTTAGCTTTTCCTTTATACCTTTTTGATCCTTCGGACGTTCAGGTCTTAAATTGCATTCATATGGTTCAAGCAAGAGTGAGCATAACTAGCTCAACAAGTATAACAATTTTATAACAACATGCTTGACACATACTGTAATCGTATATCTTCAATAACTAAATAATAGTTATGAAGTACTATTGATAATTCAAAATAGCACTTCATCTTTTCTTTCAAAATGTTTTACAATAATAATATTTAGTAAAATATTCACTCCTGATCAAAGACCTCGAGTATTCATTCTTTATTGGAAAAGGACAACCGGGAAGCAAGTCCGTAAGCCCGATATTACTTACGAGCACTTCTAGGTGATCAGCCTATTGTACTCTATGTTGATCAACACTACATCCATTAAACGTATGCACGTTTAAGCATTTGGAAACCTCACGTGCCTGTCGTTTTACCGACAAAGCATTTGTTTAACATTTCAATCTTCTTTTGAAAACCATATCAAGTAGTTGACAAAAGATAGCAACATTTGATAATAAATGATTAGATTATCAATACATCAAATCTAGCCAAAGGAATTGGCTTTAACTTCAGCATACTTCAATTCATGCGAAAGAATACATGAACTTCAAAACTTGTTCAGATTGAACTGAGACAAGATTTAGAATACTTGCCTTTAGCATCTGCTATGGTATATTAACTTTATGTTCAAGTCTTTCAAGTCTCTACAATATATGATCACATAAGGCCTTACATTAGGTCACATATAATCAAGTATGTATATGACTATTTCATACCTTCATCTCAATCTAATTGTGTATTAGATTCAGTTATTATCTGTTCCGGTTTATCATTATCCTTGCATTTATATTCGACTAGGTCCTTTATACAACATCCTTAAGGTTTAACAAAGTTTAAAGAATGTTACATTACATCCTTAAGTTGTGTTTACTTTTGAATCAATTAGATTTCCTTTCTTTGTACTTAGAAACATTCATTACCATCCTTGTTCTCGAGATCTATTGCTGATGACGAAGTCCTTACTTAATAGGCATGTATTCCTTTCCACACTCCGAAGATTTTCAGATCATACATGGCGCCGCTAAGGCACTTTCAAATTGTACTATGGTTCGTCTTTGCGGCCGAACTCTTGTAGTGTGCTCTCGACACAACATTATTACAGTATTGCACTCATTTAGCCTAGGGTTGTTGGTAGATGCCATCTCTAACTCAGTGCACCGAAAAAAAATTCAGGTCTTTGAATTTTGTGAACTTCCCGGACGCATAACTTCTTCGTTATAAGTTCGAATTGGCTAGTTCAAAAGCCGACGGTTCACAAATTACGTAATCTACGCGTTCATGTAAGAATTTTATCTATTTGACTTCGTTTACTAAAAATTCACCCATTGGTTCATTTTTTAACGAAAACGATAAACGTTCGTGAAGGTTCAACGCTCGTTTCTTCGTTCTAAGTCGGAATCTGGTCATTTTCAAGTCCGCAACTCTTAAATGCCAAATATGACTTGACTCTATCGGAAAACAATGGTTCTGAGTTCAAACACAAAATTTGACTTCTATTCCGAGAATGTTACGAATTCGACTGTTATCGTCCAATCGTGCAAATTCCGGCAATTCTTCATTCTTATGATTCGTTCAACATTACAAATGAATTCCATTAATCATGTGAACATCTCAACATACTTATTACAACAACCTATATTCATTGTTGGATTTTTGACTTGTTCTTTATGAGCTTAGAACTTGTCAAATTATAAACTACTTAAGATTTTATTATTCATGACTTATGACAATTAAAGTTTCTTAATCATCATACTTTACATGTTCTTCACATATAACTTTACTTATGTACACATGATACATATAAGTTCTTGTATCACTTCTCTTAATAAACTCATTACAAGTTCATAATTTTCATACTAACATTCAAGTTTCACTTATAATAAGTTTATAACCTTTATAAGTTCAAATGACTTATTGCCAACTTATGTGGCTTAAGTTCATGACTTACACATTCTTCTTGCTTCTTATCATTCATATTTCTTAATCCATCATTTCTTATCAACCTATCATGGTAGAGATAGAAGATATTGGAGAAGAAGTCTTACTTTTGAATTCTTGGTAAAGTAGCTTTCTTCTTCTTTTTACAAATGAAAGTGACTTATTTGTAGCTTATTCTCTCTAACACTTAAGCACTTTATAATCTTTGGATTATTTGAACAACTAACAAATGGCTTGTATGCCTCCTCTATTTATAGAAATTGCAAAGCTAGGGTAGATTAGTCATTAAATCAACCCACCTCCTTAAGCCACCTCCTTACTATTCATTACTTGGCTAACACAACACTTATCCTATGCTTGGTCATTGCTCATTTAACATGGTCATTACTCTTAAGTCTTGGTCATTACATTAAATTGGTCACCACATGTTAACCATATTGATATGGTTTGCCCCATGGGTCATACAACTCATGGATTCTAGTTTGGGCTTACATTAAATCAACCTTTGGGCTTTGCATTAATAAACACTAGGTGGTTCATTAATTAATAATTGGGCCTCTCCGTTTAATTCACTTGGACTTGTATTAATTCAATCAACCTTTGCAAGTCCATTAGCATTACTTAATACATATAGTTTATGTATTATTTTCGTATTCTAATTCATATAGAATTTATATACGATATTTCATCCTTCATACAAACTCGTATAATACTTCGATTATACTCGCTTTTCATTACTTTGTACAATACCAAGGTATCATACCATTATCACTTATTCATTACTACTTACCTTCCTTAACGCTTATAAATTAAGTCCGCAAGTTTAAATATTACATTTTCCATAACTAGATTTTTATTACATAATCCATCTTACCTTGTTATTCCATCATTACGTATTTCTCGGAAATTCAAAAATATATCCCGAGCAAATACTGATGAATAGTGTTTTTCGAAAAATCTCTCGAAAAACTTTTATTTTTGTCTTAGAAATTCAAACACTTTAATTCGTTCACGTAGCTCAAATACTACAACATTCTAACATCAATAGGTTATACAATGACAACCATCTTGATAACACATAAAATAGAATTTTATTATTATTTAATTTAATAAAATCATTTTACAATAAGATTCGAATTTCTCGGTCGTTATAGTATCACTTCATTAGGGATCATGTGCAAAATGGAACTATATCTTTACAATACATCCCTACTGAAAATCAACTTGCTGATGTTTTTACAAAACCACTAGATGAATCCAGATTTAATAAGTTAATAAGTGAGCTAGGCATGCTAAATTTACAACTATGAGATATATGCTCTAGATTGTGCTAACCATGACAGATACAAAGGCTGAACTCAAAATCGTAGACATGATCAAGGAAAGCTCACGATCGTAGAGCTGAAAATAAAACTACCTCAACGATCGTAGCAAAGACTCGACGATCGTAGGACAGACTCAATGAATGCCGGACAGACTCGACGATCATAGGACAGACTCAACGGATGATTGATCAGACTTGACGATCGTAGGACAGATTCAACGAATGATGGACAGACTCGATGATCGCAGGACAGACTTAATGAACTTAAGACTACCTCAACGATCGTAGTCTTCCTAAGGAAACCTCAGTTCTGAACAAGTCAAGGGAAAATCAGTACATCCCCGAACAGTTAAAATTATAGAGCCAAGCAAAAGTCGACACCTGTCCCACTAAGCGAAAAAGAAGAGAGGGAAGTTACAAGTACAAGTTGAAATCACATTTTTGAAATCTGAAGTCCAAAAGATTATCTCTCTTTCTCTCAAAGAAAAAGCCCTAAATTAGCAGAAAGCTCAGACGTATCTCACTTCCAACTCCAGAATCAATGGATGCTTCAAATGTGATCTCAGGCTACAGACTCTATTTTGACGAGTTCAAAATAGCTACACCAAAATTTCATAAGACCCTGGCGCTACTGAAGAAGGCGGGTCTCGAAGAGGCTCTGAGCACAGATACTGTTGTCTATCCCAAGCTATTGAAGGAGTTCTACAAGAATGGTGTGTTTAAAGACAACACCATCACTACAAGAATGGTGTGTTTAAAGACAACACCATCACTAAGGGTAGAGGACTTCAATCTGGCCCTAGGTTTCAAGAATGAAGGGCACCCATTCTTAGACAGCATAGACTTCTAAGAGGGACTAAGAAAAATGCATCACAAGAAAACCCCCTCTGTGAAAGGGTACAAAAAGAAGGAGTTCCCACAAAGGTATGAATTTTTGGCTGACATTATTGGGAAATACATCTGCTGTAAGAGCTCAGGTCATGACTCGGTGAATGAAGCTCAACTTAAGCTCATGACGACCATGTTTTATGGTATACAACTCAACTATGGAGCTGTATTGCTCGAGTGGATCGGCAAGTGGATCGTCAACTCGAAGAAATCAAAAAACCCTCTAAAGATGTTGTATGGGCGTTTCATAAGTATCATTCTGCAATCTGCACTTGGTGACAAAATTGGGGATGAAGAGGGAGAAGCCATCAACCCAAATCGAAGAATGACCCACCAGTTGTTTGAAAACTGGAAGAGAAACCCTGCTGAGCATGTGCGAATGATGACAGAGTCCAGTGGAAGAACTGGGGAACTAAAGGACACAGGCTTTCGAGGGGACATGTCTGTTGTCAGGGAAGTTGAAGAAGGAGAAGCCGACAAGGGAGAACCCTCTGCCCTTTCCAGAAAAAGCAAGGGCAAGAGGAAGCTAAGAGCTAGACAGATAGAAGAGCCTCAAAGATCTACAACTGATATTCTTGTAGAGTCCTCTGATATAAAGACTCTGAGATCGTTGGGAAGGAAGCAACATCAAGATGAAGCTGATGAGGATCAAGCCACCATATCACAGATCCTAAAGAAGAACAAAGTTGGACATAAGTCCAAAAGACCATCAGTCACCTCTATCGCAGAGTCTCTGCTGCTCACTGAGACAAGACCAAGTGTGACAGAAAAGGAGGTAGCTGCTTCAAGTATAATACCTGTTCAACAAGACAAAGCTAAGACTCAAGAGAGCCTGAAGTTGTGGCTAAACCCAGCAAATCAAGGAGAAAGCTAGTTAAGAAGTACATTCTTGAAAATGAAAATGTGCTAAAAAAGGAAGCCAAGAGTGTGGCTGCAAAAGAAGAACTGTCCCAAGCAAATAAAGAGGACAGTGCTCCAGCTGAGGGAGAGACCCCTGAAATTCTCATGATAGAGAATACACCGGTTGAGGGGGAGAAGTCTGCAGCTCAAGAAGATGTTACAGCTGAGGGGGATTTTCTGAACTTACAAGAAGATAATTATGCTGAGGGAGAGCCTCATGATATCTCCATGGCAGAAGAAGAGATTCCTGCCCAAGATAAAAATGAATTAGTGCCAGACCATCCAGAGCCCATTGAGATAATGGAATCCTCCAATGAAGACAAAGAAGAGGAAGAAGATGATGATGAGCTTGTAATCACTGGCGTGGGGAAAGATGGATATAAGAGCTATCTGTACACTCAAATGTTTTCCTACCTACCTACCTATGATGGCATACCATCAAGCTCAAATCCTGAACTCATGGGATCACATGTTCTGGAACTTTAAAGAGTATCCAGCCATCTCAGTTCTGGCTCATGGATTTCTAGGAAAAGTCATCTTTGCCAAGAAGCTGCTTACAAATACCTCTTCTTCAAAAGATAAACCTGAGGTACTGCCTATCCCTACCAAATTCCGAGTTAATCACTTACCATCATCTTCATTTAGCTATTTTTATGAATTCCCTCGATGGTTGGAAGTGAGTCTCTGTGACGCCCCCAAAATTCGGACACCCATATCTCGAATTCGGTGCATCACGTGCAACTACGAATATCTTACTAAAATCAACAACGGAAATACTAGAATAATTTACATTGATATGATATAAATATTTGCGTCCCAAGGTACCGTAACCATTACTACGACAATTCAATGATTAACTTAAACATAACTTAATCATTCTTGAATACATCATAACAAGCATAACAATAATAGTAATACTTTTAGTCTTAAGGACTAAGTTATTCTGTCGCCTTGCCCTTTCCCTTGTCTTGTCCTGAAGTACCGCCTTGCTCTGCCTTAACTGTAATGTTTTAGGGAGAAAGAATGAGCAACGAGTTTGCCCAACAAGTAATATAGCCAGAAGAACAAGCAGTTATAGCAATTTAATCTTTCAAGGGTATAATAATAATTGGTAGTTCAAGGATATCAAGAAATATCAAGAGTATTCAATAGGTGTCGCTATAGACTGAAGGATATCAACAAAATTTCAGGATTTATTCATCTCGAGGTTCAACATGAATGAGTACTGAGCAGTCACTAAGGACTAAGAACTCTTACTAGAATTAACAGTATTACACCGTAATCCAATATAAACGAGTACAACAGGTGATCAGCCTAAAGTACCCTACGTTATGCATAACATTTAATCATACTCATGTATGTACGTCGGTTCCCCGACAATATATAATTTCCCCTTCAATAACAACCTCAGTAGATTTACGATAGTCCGCACCAAGTCAATCGGTTTGGATAGCTTTTTAACACATAATAATAGTCTAGTCGAATCAAAGGCTTAGACAATTTTATCATGCATTTAAGAACGATAAGTCCAATGCTTGCAACAAAGTCAAGGTATACAATGATTTTCGAATAGAAACAGATATTTGCTTGATAACATATGATTGATATGACAACAATTCAAATGTATAAAGTGTGAGAATTAAGGAACTTGCAACACAATAACAATAGTGTTCGGATACTTGCTCAATGTAAATTTGAGTGAGGTTAGGGAACTTGCCTTTAGCGTTGATTACTACTTATAGCGGAAATCACCTCAATGAGCTATGCTTGTCCTATTTATGTAAGTATAGGTATTCATTAGCCAAACACACTTGATATACATATATAAATAACATGTACACTAAAATGCTCATACTTTTGACCACTGCTAGTTTATTCATAATCTTTCTTCTTCGTAGTTCCAAGAGGTTTATTGCTTTAAGTAGACCATAGCATCTATTAATCCCAAGCCCTTTTCACGCATGTTTGCGGGCATCGATTTATTTTCCCTGGTTAGTAAAATTCTCTACTTAGAACTCATTCGTGTAATAATAGTTTATAGCGATATAGGAATATTTATTAATCCATCCTTATATCGAGTTATGATCTTTGTCTCCGAGTCCCGTGACATCTCATACCTGTCCGTCAAGACATCCGCCATGTCCGAAGACGAAGACATATGGCCATGTACGAAGCCGAAGTCATTTAGCCATGTCCGAAGATATTACGACTTGTCCGAAGACAACATGTTTTGTCCGAAGACATCTCCGAAGTCAGCTCTTTCAGAGGCTTCGGTCTACACTATTTCGACAAAGTCTAAGTTTGTCGGGTTAATTTCATTAAGACTTTACTATATGCATACAACCTAAGGGAATTTCTTAATTCATGGTCTAACACGACCGAACCCATCACCGGTTCTTGGCAATGCAGTGCAATCGCACTCCATGGAGTTCAGAAGCAGTGAACATGCTCTGTTTTGCAGAGTAGCCACAACTTGATTCCAGGCAATTATTAACGTATTCATGAACGAAGGTAAACTTTCTAAACACCCTATACCATGCCAATTCATCATACTTGACCTATTAATTTAGGAAAACCGAGAATCAAACAAGACTCAAGTTAAGAACGAAGTAGAAATTATACCTTCTCGAGCTTTAACCTTGATATCTCACACACTGATTTGGTAATGCTTAGCAACTAAGAATTCTTTACTCAGATTTCTCCAACACTCTTATCACTATAACAGACTGCCATGGTGGCTTGTATTTAAAGAGAAAAGCATAGACTAGACACTTGCTTTACACAATGTTGGGATTCATGGTGCAATAGAAATGAACAATGGTTACTAAGGAGTTGTTTAACCACCCCATACCAGCCACTTAGCTAGCTCATGACTGCCATGTATTATGATATACAACTCAACTATGGAGCTGTATTGTTCGAGTGGATCGGCAAGTGGATCGTCAACTCGAAGAAATCAAAAAGCCCTCAGAAGATGCTATATGGGCGTTTCTTAAGTATCATTCTGCAATCTGCACTGGGTGACAAAATTGGGGATGAAGAGGGAGAAGCCATAAACCCAAATCAAAGAATGACCCAGCAGTTGTTTGAAAACTGGAAAAGAAAACCTGCTGAGTATGTACGAATGATGACTGAGTCCAGTGGAAGAACTGGGGAACTGAAGGACACATGCTTTCCAGGAAAAATGTCTGTTGTCAGGGAAGCTGAAGAAGAAGGAGAAGCCAACAAGGGAGAACCCTCTGTCCTTACCAGAAAATGCAAGGGCAAGGGGAAGCTAAGGGCTAGACAGATAGAAGAGCCTCAAGGATCTACAACTGATATTCCTCTAGAGTCCTCTGATATAGAGGCTCTGAGGATGCTAAGAAGGAAGCAACAGGAAGATGAAGCTGATGAGTATCAAGCCACCATATCACTGATCCTAAAGAAGAACAAAGCTGGCCATAAGTCCAAAAGGCCATCAATCTCCTTTATCGTAGAGTCTCTACTATTCACAGAGGCCAGACCAATTATGGCAGGAAAGGAAGGAGATGTCTCAAGTATAGTGGCTATTGAATAGGACAAAGCTAAGATTCAAGAGAGTCCTGAAGTTGTGGCTAAACCCAGAAAATCAAGAAGAAAGCTGGTCAAGAAGTACATTCTTGAAAATGATAAGGTGCTAAAAAAGGAAGCAAAGAGTGTGGATGCAAAAGAAGAAATGTCTTGAGCAAATCAAGAGGACAGTGCTCCAGCTGAGGGGGAGATCCCTGAAATTTTCATGATAGAGAATAAACCAGCTGAGGGGGAGATGTCTGCAGCTCAAGAAGATGTTCCAGCTAAGGGGGAGTTTCTGAACTCTCAAGAAGATGTTCCAGCTGAGGGGGACTTTCTGAACTTATAAGAAGATAATCATCTTGAGGGGAGCCTCATGATATCCACATAAGCGAAGAAGAGGTCCCCGCACAAAATAAAGATGAACCAAAGGTGCAAGACCATCCAGAGACCATTGAGATAATGGAATCCTCGAGAAGAGAACAAAGAAGAAGAACAAGATGATGATGATGATGAGCTCAAATCACCGTGTGGGTAAAGATGGATATAGAAGCTATCCAGACAATCAAATGTTTTCTTACCTACCCATGATGGCATACCATCAAGCTCAAATCCTGAACTCATGGGATCACATGTTCTGGAGCTTCAAAGAATATCCAACCATCTCAGTTCTGGCTCATGGATTCCTAGGGAAAGTCAACTTTGGCAAGAAGCTGCTTACTAACCATTCTTCATCCAAGGATAAACTTGAGGTACTGACTATCCCTGATCTCTTCAAAGTTAATCACTTGCCATCATCTTCATTCAGTCAATTCTATGAATTTCCTTGTTGGTTAGAAGTGATTCTTCACCCACTCAATCAATTTCCGATTCATGTAATCCTAAAATTCCAGAATCAAGAACCAAATGAAGTCAACTTTACTTTGCTCCCACAAACTACCAACTCTACGATTCCAGACTCTAGACCCATCGTAGAGTCCCAAATAGAGATCGTAGAGACACTTGTCCCAAACATCCAAACCCAAGCCCCTCCATCCGATATACCATCCTCCTCATCAAATGACTACTTTAGTCTTGATCCTGCTCTCTACAACCTGAAAGATCAATCCCAGCAAACAACCCCTCCAATTAACAATCCTCAAGCCAATGATACTCTCCCAAACCTGCCTACAAAGGATGACTTGAAAGAAACCTCTGAGAAAATGGTTAAGTCTATAGAAGCAAGTCTGGAATCTCACTCCGATCTCATTAATATTCGGCTGAATCAAATGATCACAGCTGCAAATAATTTCCACGCACTATGAATAATCCGAGCTTACAAAGAAGTCGAGAGAAATTATTCAAGAAATTCTTAAGAGCATGAAGGACAGAGATGAGATTCACTTCCAGATAGCTGCCAAGCAAAGAGAGGCTATTCTTGAAATGCAGAAACATCAAGATAGTCAACATACCTTGATGCTGGAGAACATTATCAACTTGAAAGCTTCTGTCCACGACTTCCAGAAATCTTATGTCAATCAAGAAAAATAGAATGACATTGTTCTAACAGCACTTCAGAACAAAGAAGCAAGATCTGAAATCCAGATCAAACAAAGTCGAGAGGACATTGCTCAAATCCAAAGCCAACTCAACGAGCTTGTCCAAGGAGTTAATCGACTGTCTGCAGATATTCGAACCCTTGATGCTGACATAAATGGGGAGAATAAAGGGAAAGGAGTTCAAGGGGGTCAGAGCAGAAGCAGAGGTGGTCAAAGAACTCAAGAAAGGGGAAGAGGACAATCACAAGCCCAAGCGTCAAGAAGCCCTCCTGCAAGACAATTCCATCAGCAGGGAATTGTCACAGCTATACCTCTAAGCCGTCAGGAGCCAACTCCCAGCTCACAAGATGTGACTACCGTACGAATAAGGATGCCAACTGGAGATCCTGTATTCAGGCTATAATCAAATTTCGATCAATAATTGTGTCCACCAACACACAAAATATGTGTTAAACATTTAATGCCACAAAAATACTCTTCCTCCTCATATACTCATATATCCCACATTCATTATAAAATATCACCAAGCTAATATATTATTAAAATAATATATTTAAATGAATTATTTTATCGTAAAAAGATAAAATATTAATTTTCAACAATTGTCACATTAAAATTTTCTCCATCTATATCCACATAAAATCAATATTTTCCTCATCATATAAATAAATAATTAATTATTCACAAATAATATTACAGAATCACAGTACTGGCAACCAGGCCGTTCCCAGGAAAGAGGGGGCTTTCCAATAAGGATCTCTCTTCATCGGGCCAAGTGAATTAGGTGACCCAACCTCTCCTTAGATGTAACTTTCTAGACATTGCCAATTGTATTATCCAATAATATTATTCAGATAATATGAATTATTGCTCCGATAATAGAAAATACTGTGTAATGATAATTTATTGAAACAACAGTAATATAAAATATCAATGCAACAATTATTGAATCAATAAAATAAAATACTTTGAATAAAGAATTACTTGTATAATTATTGAGTAAAGTGCCTTCTTACATAAGAATCAATAATTGGTGCAATACTGCAAGTGCTATCGCTTGTTCAACAACGCGTATTAGTGTGTTTAACCACCGTTATTCCAACAAGATAATTCTTGAATAACTACGCCATTATTTATAAACAACTTATATTTGTCGCTTTCTTCATCCAATCGCTTTCAGTTATGGGGTCCATAAAAGACCGTCTTGTCGCATTTAATATTCTCGACAAGCACGAATATTCCACGACCAAACGAATATTCCCCGACAATAATGAATATTTTATAACCACTTGCTTATTCAAAATATTTGCGTATTTTACCCATAACTATCCACATTAATCAAATCAACCCTTACTATTTCAAAATAATAAATAGAAGAAAATAAATTTCATTTATTAATAATTTGGGGTCTTACAACTTGTATAACCATATACAGAAATTAACGAACAGAATATATATATCTGAATTATCATATACTAACATGTTGATAAATAATGATCGGATATAGAATATATCACAATAGGGTTAATAATATAGCATAATAATAATATAATTCTGAAACTTCTTACTCATGTCCATTACATAAAGGAAATGCAAATGTAAGATACTTGCCTGATGCGCTGCTTACAGTTCGTAACTTAGTTCTATCTTTATATAACACCTATCAGTAATAAGATCATTTGATCGATTAGAATAACATACTAAAACACATAGCACTGCTTATTGCATTCAGCACATAACCTAATCACATTGTCACATATGTTCTACAACCATTGAATCACAAATAAATACATATATAATCAAATTATCTAAGTCCAGATCAATTTCTAAAACATGTCGGTGTACCGACGGCTTTATCGGGTAAATATCGAGTCTAAGACTTTATCCTGTAGTTCAATATCTATAAGTATCGGTCATTTTATTTTTAAATGACTTATAATAATTTTTAAACATTTATTATAATAAATTATGAATTTTCAAACACCTAATCCTAATTAAATGATTTAAATATTAAATAATTCTATTATTATTAATATTTAATTAATATTAATCTATTAATGAAACCATTGCTAAAATGTTAAAGTTACTTAAAATATCTTTAAACACTTTTATTTTCATTTTAAATGATTTTTATAATATTAAAATTAATTTTAAACTAATTTATTTAATATAATTATTAAATAATTCTAATATCATTAATAGTAAATAATTAATGAAATTTACCTTTAAATATTGAAAGTTATATTTTATAACTTAAAATATTTTAAACTATTTATTTTCATTTAAAATCATTTTAAACTAATTTATCTAATATAATTATTAAATAAATCTAATAGCATTAATATTAAAATATTAATATTTTCATGACAAAATATCAAAAGTTATATTTTATAACTTAAAATATTTTTATAATCCTTTAAATTATTTTTATATGATTTTTAAATCATTAATTCTATTTTCATAATTTATTTAATACATTTATTAAATAAATTTAATTACCATTACTATTAATTAATTAATGAAATTCATCACAAAAATTTAAAAGTTACATTTATAACTCAAAATATTTTAAACACTTTATTCTTATTTAAAATAATTTTTATAACATAAAAATCATTTTTCTCCAATTTAATTAATACACTAATTAAATAAATTAAATATCATTAATATTCAAATACTTATAAATATTAATGAAAAATATCTCAAATAATTAAAATTTATTTTTCATAATTTAAAATAATTTTAAAAATCATTTTTGAAATTTTTAGAATTTATTTTCTATTTTAATCATTTTTCTAAATTCGTAAAATTAAAATAATTAAATCATTAATCACTTGTAGCCTTTAGCAACGCTTTCACATCCTTGTTGGTGTTCTTAAGGCTCAAGAACAACGACGGTCGATTCTTAAGGGGCCAAATTTGACCGATCGTGACCAAGTGCTCAAGATGTTTCTGGGCGGGGTCTTGTAATGATCGTGTAGTATGAATGTAATGCTACATGAATCATCAACTAACAGGGCCTAAATATAACATACAAGCAAGATCACGAAGGTACAAAGTGGTCGCTGACCCTTCCTTGGTTTTCCAGGTTACCCGAAACCCGAGCGAAGCTTGATAGCTACTTTCAGGCCTTAATTAAATCGAGTTCGTGTGATTATATGGTGGTCCAATGGTTCCAATCTTGAGCTTGACATACAAGTGAACCGATCTAACATATAAAATTGATCTAAACGCATCACAAAATCTAGATCCATGCCGGTTAAAGTCTGTCAGACATTGTTCTTGATTTTCTGGAAATTCCAGAAAACGATTCTCGTGATCATCCCAGCTACTTTGACCATCCACTTCATCCATCTTGTTTATTGTTTAATAGATCTAAAGGCATGAATGTGTAGTCCATATATTATACTATAACCTAGATACAATAACAAGATCAAATCCATAAACATACGAGAGATCTGGATGCATAAACAAGCTTTCAGACGGTTCTGGGCATGAACTGGGTTACCCAGAAAATCGAAAGTCATGGTCGGTCAACGACGTTTGACCACGAATAACTTTCAAACTAGACATCAATTGACTCTGATTCGTTTTATAGATTAACGACTACATTACCAGCTACACATAACAACTTAAAAACAACAAAAAGCATAATCGACCAAAGATCTGTGGCCACTGACATTTGTTGTCAGACCACAGTTTAACTTTTTTCCAGATTTTGCAAAAACTCAAATCCAAACCTCTAGATGTTATGGATCTAACATCTAGCAACCCAGATCATCATTAGACACCTTATATAACATGTTTAACAAAAAAAAAAATCTAACATCTAACAACAGAATTATGGACAGAAATCATGGCTAGGGTTTATACCTTCTTTGATCAATTGATGATTCTAGGCCACTGATTTGGTTATGGTGTTCGTGGGGCTTGGTTTGTGACTGATCTTAGCAAGGAATTTCGGAGGTGAGAGCTTGAGAGGGACTTGAAGGTGTAATGTGATCAAATGAGCAATAAAATAAATTTTTCTCTCTCTTGGATCTATTTATATAAGGTTGTAATGCATGGTTGAGATCTGTTGGCCGATATGTGTTGCATTTCAGTCACATAAAGAAGTCAAGGGTTGGCCAACAACTCCAACACTTGGAAAAATCCAATAATGCAAGAGGGGTATTTTGGTCTTTTCGCATGAAAATTTAATGGCATTCTTGTCATTTGGCAAACCCTTAGGGTTTGACCCTTAGGGTTTAGCCGTAAGGTTTAGCACAAATTATTTGTAGGATTTCCAATTAGGGTTTGCACACAAAAAAATTAAATAAATTTTAGTTTCTACAATGGAAATTAGGGTTTCCTAATTATGATTAATTTTCTAATTACATTATACATGAACAGTAGTGTTTTTGTGTCCACTAATTAGCATTTAGCTTACAATTAACAAATTAGGGTTACCAATTTTAGAATTAGGGTTTCTAGTTAATTACGGTTTCCAAAATTTATTAGGGTTTTCCTAATTAACAATTGTAATTCTAATACTTGTTAATTAATCACATTAACGCAATTACCAATCTATCTTGAACTCTAATTTGAGTTTCAAATTAGGGTTTAGCATTTAAAATTAGGGTTTTTAATAACTTAGGGTTTTCTAAAAATCATTTAGGGTTTCTAATTTTTAATTAGAGTTTACTTAATTAATCATTTAATACACAACATAATTCATATAACACGGTTATATAACAGTCTTAAACTCATAATTGAGTTTCAATTTAGGGTTTCCTACCGTAAAATTAGGGTTTTCAAATATTGTACCATAATTGACCAATCATTATCAGTCCACACATATACAGTACTTAATCATAGCACTGAAAAATCAAAATATAATTAATATTATATTATTATTATTATTCCTTGATCAAAATCCAAAATTAGGGTTTGGATTCCATATCTGATTTATTCTTCCATAATTAACCTTAATAATTAAGGTAAAATAATTAACTTAATAATCTGTAAAAATTCATATAATAACATAATTGTTATAATTATTCATATTTAACATTATTAATTAAGTTAAAATAATTAACTTAATTAAACTAGCATAACTTCATATATTAAAATAGATTAATTATTATATTAATTCTAATAATCATTTCATATATTATTTAAATAATATATAGTTAAATTTTCATGGAAAATAAATAATTAAGACATTTCTACTATAAAATTAAATATTAAAAAATAAACTTTATAATAATCAATAATTCTAAAATAAAATTATTTGTAAATATTCATGTAATAAATATAATTTTATTTATCACATAAATACATATACACAGTTTCTTGTACAAATCCTCATCTTTAAAATAAAATAAAAATTATACGCAAAATTTCTGATTTATTTATATAGAAAATATCAAGTTGTTACATTCACCCTCCTCAGATAAAGATTCCGTCCCCTAATCACCGCTTTAAAACCTATACATACTAGGTACATAGCATACACAATCATTGCAAGTAGATCTCAATCATAATTTGATCAAACCCCATCTTTAACTATTCACATAAAGCTTATCTATCTATATATCTAAAATTTGATTTCTAAAAGAACTCAAATTCCTCCTTCAAAATAATTTATAAAATAATTTTACTATATATAAGAAAATAATATATAAGAAAATAATATTGATTAGAATAATACCTGGAGTTGCATCTCCGGCTACCACGATATCTTGAACGGTCATGTTGAAGACGCTTGCGGTTGATTTCGTTGGTTTATTTGTTGATGTTGGTCCCGTTGTCGCCAATGTTCTGCTACCTTTGCCCGTATTCGCATTCCTTGCCTCCCATCTCCATCTTGGACAGTCTTCCACCTTATACTCCATTGATTCACACTTAAATTACGCAGACTTTCCCTTTATCTCCTTTCCTTTTATCGTATAGGTGACAAAACCATCTTTTTCCCCTTCGTTACCTTAGCTATCACAAACACGTCAACATGGTCAGTTGATCCTGGCAGTACGATGACCTTGAAGTCTTTGATTTTCGTCGATCGATTATCTGGCTGATCTTCTGGCGACTGGTATTCCGTTCTGCATAGCTTGATCGTCTATATTCGCAAAATTCTGTATCGGGTCTGGTTATCTTCCAGCTTTGTTGACCGGTTTTTCTGTCTGTGTATTTCGTTTTCATCTCCTTGGCGGCATTATCATAAATTATTCTTTATTAACTTACATTCTAAGCCTTATTGTATACGCTTAACATATAACGCGAAATTTTCTATTCAAATAGTCATGTACTCAAAATATTAGATTTTGAAAATTTGGTTTCTCGATTAACCAAAAGACTCATATAATTAACTACTATCTTTATACCAACTTATTTCATTAATCCATCATAGACTCATATTCATAACACTTGACATACCATATCACATACTGCTTTAATCATCCGTTATCCCTTTGTGACTCAAAAGTCGGGAATCGCTATCACAACTTATATAAAATTTGAAAAATATTACCTTATACAAACATACCTATCATATACTTAACATAGAATCATACATATTCAAGTAATACTAGTACTACTTATTTCTTACGCCTCCACTAAGGATCAATTGCTTAGTAATCTGTCAATTCCCATTATCCTCAATAATCCATTCACACCTACTATACCTAGTTCGCCCAACTTACCACACATTATGAGTTTAAGAACTCACCACAAGCATATGAGTTTAAGAACTCGATATTGACCACATATTCTTTAACTATATCCTACCTATCTGCTATACCATTTTTTCAGGGTCTGGTACTATACTTTTCAAACCAACTACCTCATTGAGGTAGCTTTCAATGTGAGCCTCTATTTCAGCTATTGGCTTTGATATTGGCTCGGTCATGGAAGTTGACTTCTTCTTTACGACCTGAGGGTATCCTAATCCTTTTCTATCTGACATCTACACACAAACTATCTTGATTATCACTTAATATATACACACAACAATTAATAATTTTATATAAGTTATCTTTTATTTTTGTTTGACGATGAATTTATTCAATTTATCTCCTTATAAACTCTATATGAGTTATTTGTATTTTTAACGTTTCCCTTTGTTCTAAGGTTATAGCTTAAGGTCTAACCCACCTAAGGTTTCAAACCCTATGCTCTGATACCATGCTGTGACGCCCCCCAATTCAGGTACTTGAAACCCGAACTCGGTGTTTCACGATACCATTTCTATGAGCGAAATAATACTAATAATAATAACAATAATATAAAAATCAAATTTACTTTACATATACCAGAGTCTAATCCCAAGTACGTAACCTTTAATATAATTCCTTACATGATAGATAATACATATCATTGTCTTAATACAGTTTAACTATTACAAAAGATACGATTACACATATTGGTTTTTCTTTCCTTTTCCCCTTGTTCTTGGCTGAACCTTCTAGCTGTTCACACTTAGCTAAAAATATTTAAATTAAGCAAGGATGAGCATTTGAGTGCCCATCAAGTAAAAACAATTAGAAATATAAGTAGCTAAAAGAAATAAATGTTTTCTTTGTACATCACTTCTACAACGAATTTATAGTTGTGAAGTAAACTGAACCGATAATAATAACATAACAATTCTATCTCCAAATTTGGAAACTACATATTGACTATATATAAGGTTTAGTTGACATACTATGAACATTGTTTTAAATTTTCGATAGGGTTTAGCAGAACTTCATCTGCAAACCGTCATAACTTACGGGCGCGAGGGTGACCATCCCAATGAGCCCTGTATTGATCAATACTACATTACAAGAGCGATAGGATCATTCACTATGTCCCGCCATGGTAGCATAAAACTTTTCCGTGATCGGGATGTTCATACTTAGTCTAGAATCCAAACAAAAATAATTTGATTGGATACATAAATATTTTTATCATATTCAACGACATTTCAAAATTTGTGTCTAGGTGATCAAATAGCTTAGATTTTATATTATATATATATATATATATATATATATATATATATATATATATATATATATATATATATATCAACATCTGATTAAATACAATGATTATCCAAGTGGGGACACTTGTATAACCATATATAGAAATTAACGAACAGAATATATATATCTGAATTATCATATACTAACATGTTGATAAACAATGATCGGATATAGAATATATCACAATAGGGTTAATAATATAGCATAATAATAATATAATTCTGAAACTTCTTACTCATGTCCATTGCATAAAGGAAATGCAAAGGTAAGATACTTGCCTGATGCGCTGCTTACAGTTCGTAACTTAGTTCTATCTTTATATAACACCTATCAGTAATAAGATCATTTGATCGATTATAATAACATACTATAACACATAGCACTACTTATTGCATTCAGCACATAACCTAATCACATTGTCACATATGTTCTACAACCATTGAATCACAAATAAATACATATATAATCAAATTATCTAAGTCCAGATCAATTTCTGAAACATGTCGGTGTACCGACGGCTTTATCGGGTAATTATCGAGTCTAAGACTCTATCCTGTAGTTCAATATCTGTAAGTATCGGTCATATTATTTTTAAATGACTTATAATAATTTTTAAACATTTATTATAATAAATTATGAATTTTCAAACACAGGAATCCTAATTAAATGATTTAAATATTAAATAATTCTATTATCATTAATATTTAATTAATATTAATCTATTAATGAAACCATTGCCAAAATGTTAAAGTTATTTATAATAACTCAAAATACTTTTAAAGTATTAATATTACCCTTAAATGATTTTTAAAGGAATTAAAAATCATTTTAAATAATTATCATTAATATTAAAGTATTAATGTATTACTTATCAAAATATTAAAAGTCCTTAATCATAACTTAAAATATTTTTAATTCATTTATATCCTTATTAAATGATTTTTAAATAAATAAAACCATTTTAAAACAATTTATTTAATATAATTATTAATTAAATCTAATATCATTTAATATTAAATTATTAATGAAATTTTCCTTTGAATATCAAAATTTATAATTTATAACTTAAAATATCTTTAAACACTTTATTTTCATTTTAAATGATTTTTATAATATTAAAATCAATTTTAAACTAATTTATTTAATATAATTATTAAATAATTCTAATATCATTAATATTAAATAATTAATGAAATTTACCTTTAAATATTGAAAGTTATATTTTATAACTTAAAATATTTTTAAACTATTTATTTTCATTTAAAATGATTTTTCCAATATTAAAATCATTTTTAAACTAATTTATCTAATATAATTATTAAATAAATCTAATAGCATTAATATTAAAATATTAATATTTTTCATGATAAAATATCAAAAGTTATATTTTATAACTTAAAATATTTTTATAATCCTTTAAATTATATTTATATGATTTTTAAATCATTAATTCTATTTTTCATAATTTATTTAATACATTTATTAAATAAATTTAATTACCATTAATATTAATTAATTAATGAAATTCATCACAAAAATTTAAAAGTTACATTTATAACTCAAAAATATTTTTAAACAATTTATTCTTATTTAAAATAATTTTTATAACATAAAAAATCATTTTTCTCCAATTTAATTAATACACTAATTAAATAAATTAAATATCATTAATATTCAAATACTTATAAATATTAATGAAAAATATCTCAAATAATTAAAATTTATTTTTCATAATTTAAAATAATTTTAAAAATCATTTTTTGAAATTTTTAGAATTTATTTTCTATTTTTAATCATTTTTGAAATTCGGAAAATTAAAATAATTAAATTCGTCGCTGTAGCCTTTAGCGACGCTTTCTGTCACTGTTGGTGTTCTTGAGGCTCAAGAACAATGACAGTCAGTTGTTAAGGGGCCAAATTTGACCGATCGTGACCCAATTACAAGAAGATGTTTCGTGAGATGTCTTGTAATGATCGTGTAGTATGAATGTAATGCTACATGAATCATCAACTAACACGGCCTAAATATAACATACAAGGAAGATCTGAAGGTACAAAGTGGCTGTCAGACCCTTCCTGGGTTTTCTGGGTTACCCAGAAACCCAGGCAGAGCTTGATAGCTACTTTGTGCCTTAATTAAATCGAGTTCTGTGTGATTATATGGTGGTCCAATGGTTCCAGTGCGTAGCCAACATACAAGTGAACAGATCTAACATATAAAATTGATCTAAACGCATCACAAAATCTAGATCCATGCCGGTCAAAGTCTGTCAGAGACGGTGTTCTTGATTTTCTGGAAATTCCAGAAAACGATTCTCGTGATCATCCCAGCTACTTTGACCATCCACTTCATCCATCTTGTTTATTGTTTAATAGATCTAAAGGCATGAATGTGTAGTCCATATATCATACTATAACCTAGATACAACAACAAGATCAAATCCATAATCATACGAGAGATCTGGATGCATAAACAAGCTGTCAGACGGTTTTGGGCATGAACTGGGTTACCCAGAAAATCGAAAGTCATGGTCGGTCAACGACGTTTGACCATGAATAACTTTCAAACTAGACATCAATTGACTCTGATTCGTTTTGTAGATTAACGACTACATTACCAGCTACACATAACAACTTAAAAACAACAAAAAGCATAATCGACCAAAGATCTGTGGCCACTGACATTTGTTGTCAGACCACAGTTTAACTTTTTTCCAGATTTTGCAAAAACTCAAATCCAAGCCTCTAGATGTTATGGATCTAACATCTAGCAACCTAGATCATCATTAGACACCTTATATAACATGTTTAACAAAAAAAAAATCTAACATCTAACAACAGAATTATGGACAGAAATCATGGCTAGGGTTTATACCTTCTTTAATCAATTGATGATTCTTGGCCACTGATTTGGTTATGGTGTTCGTGGGGCTTGGTTTGTGACTGATCTTAGCAAGGAATTTCGGAGGTGAGAGCTTGAGAGGGACTTGAAGGTGTAATGTGATCAAATGAGCAATAAAATGAATTTTTCTCTCTCTTGGATCTATTTAAAATTATGGTTTTTAATAACTTAGGGTTTTCTAAAAATCATTTAGGGTTTCTAATTTTTAATTAGAGTTTACTTAATTAATCATTTAATACACAACATAATTCATATAACACGGTTATATAACAATCTTAAACTCATAATTGAGTTTCAATTTAGGGTTTCCTACCGTAAAATTAGGGTTTTCAAATATTGTACCATAATTGACCAATCATTATCAGTCCACATATACAAAGATTTAATCATAAAGATCGAAAAATCAAAATATAATTAATATTATATTATTATTCTTATTCCTTGATCAAAATCCAAAATTAGGGTTTGGATTCCATATCTGATTTATTCTTCCATAATTAACCTTAATAATTAAGGTAAAATAATTAACTTAATAATCTGTAAAAATTCATATAATAACATAATTGTTATAATTATTCATATTTAACATTATTAATTAAGTTAAAATAATTAACTTAATTAAACTAGCATAACTTCATATATTAAAATAGATTAATTATTATATTAATTCTAATAATCATTTCATATATTATTTAAATAATATATAGTTAAATTTTCATGGAAAATAAATAATTAAGACATTTCTACTATAAAATTAAATATTAAAAAATAAACTTTATAATAATCAATAATTCTAAAATAAAATTATTTGTAAATATTCATGTAATAAATATAATTTTATTTATCACATAAATACATATACACAGTTTCTTGTACAAATCCTCATCTTTAAAATAAAATAAAAATTATACGCAAAATTTCTGATTTATTTATATAGAAAATATCAGGTTGTTACATTCACCCTCCCATATAAAGATTCCGTCCCCGGAATCACCGTTTTAAAAACCTATACATACTAGGGTACATAGCATACACAATCATTGCAAGTAGATCTCGATCATAATTTGATCGAACTGATCTTTAACTATTCACATAAAGCTTATCTATCCTGCTTATACGGAAATTTAATTTCTAAAAGAACTCAAATTCCTCCTTCAAAATAATTTATAAAATAATTTTACTATATATAAGAAAATAATATTGATTAGAATAATACCTGGAGTTGCATCCCCGGCTACCACGATATCTTGAACGGTCGTGTTGAAGGCGCTTGCGGTTGATTTCGTTGGTTTGTTTGTTGATGTTGGTCCCATTGTCGCCAATGTCCTGCTACCTTTGCCCGTATTCGCATTTCTTGCCTCCCATCTCCTTCTTGGACAGTCTTCCACCTTATACTCCATTGATTCACACTTAAATTACGCAGACTTTCCCTTTATGTCCTTTCCTTTTATCGTATAGGTGACAAAACCATCTTTTGCCCCTTCGTTACCTTAGCTATCACAAACACGTCAACATGGTAAGTTGATCTTCCGAATCCTGGCAGTACGATGACCTTGAAGTCTTTGACGTTCGTCGATTGATTATCTGGCTGATCTTCTAGCGATCGGGTATTAAGATTCGCGTAGATTGATCGTCCATATTCGCAAAATTCTGTATTGGGTCTGGTTATCTTCCAGCTTTGTTGACCGTATTTTCTGTCCGTGTATTTCGTTTTCATCTCCTTGGCGGCATTATCATAAATTATTCTTTATTAACTTACATTCTAAGCCTTATCGTATACGCTTAACATATAACGCAAAATTTTCTATTAAAATAGTCATGTACTCAAAATATTAGATTTTGAAAATTTGGTTTTCTGCATTAACCAGTACTCATATAATTAACTACTATCTTTATACTAACTTATTTCATTAATCCATCATAGACTCATATTCATAACACTTGACATACCATATCACATACTGCTTTAATCATCCGCTATCCCTTTGTGACTCAAAAGTCGGGAATCGCTACCACAACTTATACAAAATTTGAAAAATATTACCTTATACAAACATACCTATCATATACTTAACATAGAATCATACATATTCAAGTAATACTAGTACTACTTATTTCTTACGCCTCCACTAAGGATCAATTGCTTAGTAATCTGTCTATTCCCATTATCCTCAATAATCCATTCACACCTACTATACCTAGTTCGCCCAACTTACCACACATTATGAGTTTAAGAACCCGACATTGACCACATATTCATTAACTATATCCTACCTATCTGCTATACTATCGTTTCAGGGTCTGGTACTATACTTTTCAAACCAACTACCTCATTGAGGTAGCTTTCAATGTGAGCCTCTATTTTAGCTATTGGCTTTGATATTGGCTCGGTCATGGAATTTGAGTTCTTCTTTACGACCTGAGGGTATCCTAATCCTTTTCTATCTGACATCTACACACAAACTATCTTGATTATCACTTAATATATACACACAACAATTAATAATTTTATATAAGTTATCTTTTATTTTTGTTTGACGATGAATTTATTCAATTTATCTCCTTATAAACTCTATATGAGTTATTTATATTTTCAACATTTCCCTTTGTTCTAAGGTTATAGCCTAAGGTCTAACCCACCTAAGGTTTCAAACCCTAAGCTCTGATACCATGCTGTGACGCCCCCCAATTCAGGTACTTGAAACCCGAACTCGGTGTTTCACGATACCATTTCTATGAGCGGAATAATACTAATAATAATAACAATAATATAAAAATCAAACTTAATTTACATATATCAGAGTCTAATCCCAAGTACGTAACCTTTAGTATAATTCCTTACATGATAGATAATACATATCATTGTCTTAATACAGTTTAACTATTACAAAAGATACGATTACACATATTCGTTTTGCTTTCCTTTTCCCCTTGTTCTTGGCTGAACCTTCTAGCTGTTCACACTTTGCTGAAAATATTTAAATTAAGCAAGGATGAGCATTTGAGTGCCCATCAAGTAAAAACAATTAGAAATATAAGTAGCTGAAAGAAATAAATATTTTCTTTGTACATCACTTCTACAACGAATTTATAGTTGTGAAGTAAACTGAACCGATAATAATAACATAACAATTCTATCTCCAAATTTTGAAACTACATATTGACTATATATGAGGTTTAGTTGACATACTATGAACATTGTTTTAAATTTTCGATAGGGTTTAGCAGAACTTCATCTGCAAACCGTCATAACTTACGGGCGCGAGGGTGACCATCCCAATGAGCCCTGTATTGATCAATACTACATTACAAGAACGATAGGATCATTCACTATGTCCGCCTTGGGCGCATAAAACTTTTCCCGTGATCGGGATGTTCATACTTAGTCTAGAATCCAAACCAAAATAATTTGATTGGATACATAAATATTTTTATCATATTCAACGACATTTCAAAATTTGTGTCTAGCTGATCAAATAGCTTAGACGGCTTATATATATATATATATATATATATATATATATATATATATATATATATATATATATATATATATATATATATATATCAACATCTCGATTAAATATAATGATTATCCAAGTGGGGACACTTGTATAACCATATATAGAAATTAATGAATGTAATATATATATCCTAATTATCATATACTAACATGTTGATAAACAATGATCGGATATAGAATATATCACAATAGGGTTAATAATATAGCATAATAATAATATAATTACAAAACTTCTTACTCATGTCCATTGCATAAAGGAAATGCAAAGGTAAGATACTTGCACGATCTTGGCTTACATAGTTAAGTAACTTAGTTCTATCTTTATATAACACCTATCAGTAATAAGATCATTTGATCGATTATAATAACATACTATAACACATAGCACTACTTATTATTGCATTCAAACATATAGCCTAATCACATTGTCACATATGTTCTACACCAACCATGAATCACAAATAAATACATATATAATCAAATTATCTAAGTCCAGATCAATTTACAAAACATGTAGCGATTGTCTGAAAGCGACTTTATCGAAGCAATTATCGAGTCTAAGACTCATCCTCGTAGTTCAATATCATGTAAGTATCGGTCATATTATTTTTAAATGACTTATAATAATTTTAAACATTTATTATAATAAATTATGAATTTTCAAACACAGAAATCTAATTAAATGATTTAAATATTAAATAATTCTATTATCATTAATATTTAATTAATATTAATCTATTAATGAAACCATTGCCAAAATGTTAAAGTTATTTATAATAACTCAAAATACTTTTAAAGTATTAATATTACCCTTAAATGATTTTTAAAGGAATTAAAAATCATTTTTAAATAATTATCATTAATATTAAAGTATTAATGTATTACTTATCAAAATATTAAAAGTCCTTAATCATAACTTAAAATATTTTTAATTCATTTATATCCTTATTAAATGATTTTTAAATAAATAAAACCATTTTAAAACTATTTATTTAATATAATTATTAATTAAATCTAATATCATTTAATATTAAATTATTAATTAAATTTTCCTTTAAATATCAAAATTTATAATTTATAACTTAAAATATCTTTAAACACTTTATTTTCATTTTAAATAATTTTGATAATTTTAAAATCAATTTTAAATTAATTTATTTAATATAATTATTAAATAATTCTAATATCATTAATATTAAATAATTAATGAAATTTACCTTTAAATATTGAAAGTTATATTTTATAACTTAAAATATTTTTAAACTATTTATTTTCATTTAAAATGATTTTTCCAATATTAAAATCATTTTTAAACTAATTTATCTAATATAATTATTAAATAAATCTAATAGCATTAATATTAAAATATTAATATTTTTCTATGACAAAATATCAAAAGTTATATTTTATAACTTAAAATATTTTTATAATCCTTTAAATTATATTTATATGATTTTTAAATCATTAATTCTATTTTTTATAATTTATTTAATACATTTATTAAATAAATTTAATTACCATTAATATTAATTAATTAATGAAATTCATCACAAAAATTTAAAAGTTACATTTATAACTCAAAAATATTTTTAAACACTTTATTCTTATTTAAAATAATTTTTATAACATAAAAATCATTTTTCTCCAATTTAATTAATACACTAATTAAATAAATTAAATATCATTAATATTCAAATACTTATAAATATTAATGAAAAATATCTCAAATAATTAAAATTTATTTTTCATAATTTAAAATAATTTTTAAAATCATTTTTGAAATTTTTAGAATTTATTTTCTATTTTTAATCATTTTTCAGAAATTCAGAAAATTAAAATAATTAAATCCGTCGCTGTAGCCTTTAGCGACGCTTTCTGTCACTGTTGGTGTTCTTGAGGCTCAAGAACACTGACAGTCAGTTGCTAAGGGGCCAAATTTGACCGATCGTGACCCAGTGCTCAAGATGTTTCTGGGCGGGGTCTTGTAATGATCGTGTAGTATGAATGTAATGCTACATGAATCATCAACTAACACGGCCTAAATATAACATACAAGGAAGATCTGAAGGTACAAAGTGCATGTTGACCCTTCCTGGTTTTCTGGTTACCCGAAACCTGAGCGAGCTTGATAGCTACTTTGTGCCTTAATTAAATCAATTACGTGTGATTATATGGTGGTCCAATGGTTCCAAAGTCATGTAGCCAACATACAAGTGAAACAGATCTAACATATAAAATTGATCTAAACGCATCACAAAATCTAGATCCATGCTTAATTGAAAGTCCAGCCGAGAGGCGGTGTTCTTGATTTTCTCGGAAATTCGAGGCGATTCTCGTGATCATCCCAAATTTTTGACCATCCACTTCATCCATCTTGTTTATTGTTTAATAAATCTAAAGGCATGAATGTAGTCCATATATCATACTATAACCTAGATACAACAACAAGATCGAATCCATAATCATACGAGAGATCCGGATGCATAAACAAGTCGTCGACGGTTTTGGGCATGGGCGGGTTACCCAGAAAATCGAAAGTCATGGCTCGATTCAACGACGTTTGACCATGAATAACTTTCAAACTAGACATCAATTGACTCGATTCGCTTTTGTAGATTAACGACTACATTACCAAATACACATAACAACTTAAAAACAACAAAAAGCATAATCGACCAAAGATCTGTGGCCACTGACATTTGTTGTCAGACCACAGTTTAACTTTTTTCTAGATTTTGTAAAAACTCAAATCCAAGCCTCTAGATGTTATGGATCTAACATCTAGCAACCTAGATCATCATTAGACACCTTATATAACATGTTTAACAAAAAAAAAAATCTAACATCTAACAACAGAATTATGGACAGAAATCATGGCTAGGGTTTATACCTTCTTTGATCAATTGATGATTCTAGGCCACTGATTTGGTTATGGTGTTCGTGGGGCTTGGTTTGTGACTGATCTTAGCAAGGAATTTCGGAGGTGAGAGCTTGAGAGGGACTTGAAGGTGTAATGTGATCAAATGAGCAATAAAATGAATTTTTCTCTCTCTTGGATCTATTTAAAATTATGGTTTTTAATAACTTAGGGTTTTCTAAAAATCATTTAGGGTTTCTACTTTTTAATTAGGGTTTACCTAATTAATCATTTAATACACAACATAATTCATATAACACACTTATATAACAGTCTTAAACTCATAATTGAGTTACAATTTAGGGTTTCCCACCGTAAAATTTGGGTTTTCAAATATTGTACCATAATTGACCAATTATTATCATCCCACCACGATATCAAAGATTTTAATCATAGCACTGAAAAATTAAAATATAATTAATATTATATTATTATTCTTATTCCTTGTTCAAAATCCAAAATTACGGTTTGGATTCCATATCCGATTTATTCTTCCATAATTAACCTTAATAATTAAGGTAAAATAATTAACTTAATAATCAGAAAATTCATATAATAACATAATTGTTATAATTATTCATATTTAACATTATTAATTAAGTTAAAATAATTAACTTAATTAAACTAGCATAACTTCATATATTAAAATAGATTAATTATTATATTAATTCTAATAATCATTTCATATATTATTTAAATAATATATAATTATATTTTCATGGAAAATAAATAATTAAGACATTTCTACTATAAAATTAAATATTAAAAAAATAAACTTTATAATAATCAATAATTCTAAAATAAAATTATTTGTAAATATTCATGTAATAAATATATTTTTATTTATCACATAAATACATATACACATTATCTTGTACAAATCCTCAATCCTCATCTTTAAAATAAAAAAAATTATACGCAAAATTTCTGATTTATTTATATAGAAAATATCGGGTTGTTATATTCACCCTCCCTTATAAAGATTCCGTCCCCGGAATCACCGTTTTAAAAACCTATACATACCAGGGTACATAGCATACACAATCATTGCAAGTAGATCTCGATCATAATTTGATCGAACTGATCTTTAACTATTCACATAAAGCTTATCTATCTGCTTATACGGAAATTTAATTTCTAAAAGAACTCAAATTCCTCCTTCAAAATAATTTATAAAATAATTTTACTATATATAAGAAAATAATATATAAGAAAATAATATTGATTAGAATAATACCTGGAGTTGCATCCCCGGCTACCACGATATCTTGAACGGTCATGTTGAAGGCGCTTGCGGTTGATTTCGTTGGTTTGTTTGTTGATGTTGGTCCCATTGTCGCCAATGTCCTGCTACCTTTGCCCGTATTCGCATTTCTTGCCTCCCATCTCCTTCTTGGACAGTCTTCCACCTTATACTCCATTGATTCACACTTAAATTACGCAGACTTTCCCTTTATCTCCCTTCCTTTTATCGTATAGGTGACAAAACCATCTTTTGCCCCTTCGTTACCTTAGCTATCACAAACACGTCAACATGGTCAGTTGATCTTCCGAATCCTGGCAGTACGATGACCTTGAAGTCTTTGACGTTCGTCGATTGATTATCTGGCTGATCTTCTAGCGACTGGTATTCCGTTCTGCATAGATTGATCGTCCATATTCGCAAAATTCTGTATTGGGTCTGGTTATCTTCCAGCTTTGTTGACCGGATTTTCTGTCCGTGTATTTCGTTTTCATCTCCTTGGCGGCATTATCATAAATTATTCTTTATTAACTTACATTCTAAGCCTTATCGTATACGCTTAACATATAACGCAAAATTTTCTATTAAAATAGTCATGTACTCAAAATATTAGATTTTGAAAATTTGGTTTTCTGCATTAACCAGTACTCATATAATTAACTACTATCTTTATACCAACTTATTTCATTAATCCATCATAGACTCATATTCATAACACTTGACATACCATATCACATACTGCTTTAATCATCCGCTATCCCTTTGTGACTCAAAAGTCGGGAATCGCTACCACAACTTATACAAAATTTGAAAAATATTACCTTATACAAACATACCTATCATATACTTAACATAGAATCATACATATTCAAGTAATACTAGTACTACTTATTTCTTACGCCTCCACTAAGGATCAATTGCTTAGTAATCTGTCTATTCCCATTATCCTCAATAATCCATTCACACCTACTATACCTAGTTACTTACCTAACTTACCACCACATTATGAGTTTAAGAACCCGCATTGACCACATATTCATTAACTATATCCTACCTATCTGCTATACTATCGTTTCAGGGTCTGGTACTATACTTTTCAAACCAACTACCTCATTGAGGTAGCTTTCAATGTGAGCCTCTATTTTAGCTATTGGCTTTGATATTGGCTCGGTTATGGAATTTGAGTTCTTCTTTACGACACGAGGAGGTATCCTAATCCTTTTCTATCCGACATCTACACACAAACTATCTTGATTATCACTTAATATATACACACAACAATTAATAATTTTATATAAGTTATCTTTTATTTTGTTTGACGATGAATTTATTCAATTTATCTCCTTATAAACTCTATATGAGTTATTTATATTTTCAACATTTCCCTTTGTTCTAAGGTTATAGCCTAAGGTCTAACCCACCTAAGGTTTCAAACCCTAAGCTCTGATACCATGCTGTGACGCCCCCCAATTCAGGTACTTGAAACCCGAACTCGGTGTTTCACGATACCATTTCTATGAGCGGAATAATACTAATAATAATAACAATAATATAAAAATCAAACTTAATTTACATATATCAGAGTCTAATCCCAAGTACGTAACCTTTAGTATAATTCCTTACATGATAGATAATACATATCATTGTCTTAATACAGTTTAACTATTACAAAAGATACGATTACACATATTCGTTTTGCTTTCCTTTTCCCCTTGTTCTTGGCTGAACCTTCTAGTCGCTGATTCACACTTTCTTTGAAAATATTTAAATTAAGCGAGGATGAGCATTTGAGTGCCCATCAAGTAAAAAACAATTAGAAATATAAGTAATTGAAAGAAATAAATATTTTCTTTGTACATCACTTCTACAACGAATTTATAGTTGTGAAGTAAACTGAACCGATAATAATAACATAACAATTCTATCTCCAAATTTTGAAACTACATATTGACTATATATGAGGTTTAGTTGACATACTATGAACATTGTTTTAAATTTTCGATAGGGTTTAGCGAAACTTCATCTCATAAACCGTCATAACTTCTGGTAGCGAGGTGACCATCCCAATGAGCCCTGTATTGATCAATACTACATTACAAGAACGATAGGATCATTCACTATGTCCGCCTTGGGCGCATAAAACTTTTCCTGTGATCGGGATGTTCATACTTAGTCTAGAATCCAAACCAAAATAATTTGATTGGATACATAAATATTTTTATCATATTCAACGACATTTCAAAATTTGTGTCTAGGTGATCAAATAGTTTGGACACTTATATATATATATATATATATATATATATATATATATATATATATATATATATATATATATATATATATATATATATCAACATCTGATTAAATACAATGATTATCCAAGTGGGGACACTTGTATAACCATATATAGAAATTAACGAACAGAATATATATATCTGAATTATCATATACTAACATGTTGATAAACAATGATCGGATATAGAATATATCACAATAGGGTTAATAATATAGCATAATAATAATATAATTCTGAAACTTCTTACTCATGTCCATTGCATAAAGGAAATGCAAAGGTAAGATACTTACTGATATCTTGCGCTTACAGATACATAACTTAGTTCTATCTTTATATAACACCTATCAGTAATAAGATCATTTGATCGATTATAATAACATACTATAACACATAGCACTACTTATTGCATTCAGCACATAACCTAATCACATTGTCACATATGTTCTACAACCATTGAATCACAAATAAATACATATATAATCAAATTATCTAAGTCCGGATCAATTTACGAAACATATCGATTATCTTAAAGCGGCTTTATCGAGTAATTATCGAGTCTAAGACTCTATCACTGTAGTTCAATATCCATAAAGTATCGGTCATATTATTTTTAAATGACTTATAATAATTTTAAACATTTATTATAATAAATTATGAATTTTCAAACACCTAATCCTAATTAAATGATTTAAATATTAAATAATTCTATTATCATTAATATTTAATTAATATTAATCTATTAATGAAACCATTGCCAAAATGTTAAAGTTATTTATAATAACTCAAAATACTTTTAAAAGTATTAATATTACCCTTAAATGATTTTTAAAGGAATTAAAATCATTTTAAATAATTATCATTAATATTAAAGTATTAATGTATTACTTATCAAAATATTAAAAGTCCTTAATCATAACTTAAAATATTTTTAATTCATTTATATCCTTATTAAATGATTTTAAATAAATAAAACCATTTTAAAACTATTTATTTAATATAATTATTAATTAAATCTAATATCATTTAATATTAAATTATTAATTAAATTTTCCTTTAAATATCAAAATTTATAATTTATAACTTAAAATATCTTTAAACACTTTATTTTCATTTTAAATAATTTTTATAATATTAAAATCAATTTTAAAACTAATTTATTTAATATAATTATTAAATAATTCTAATATCATTAATATTAAATAATTAATGAAATTTACCTTTAAATATTGAAAGTTATATTTTATAACTTAAAATATTTTTTAAACTATTTATTTTCATTTAAAATGATTTTTCCAATATTAAAATCATTTTTAAACTAATTTATCTAATATAATTATTAAATAAATCTAATAGCATTAATATTAAAATATTAATATTTTTCATGACAAAATATCAAAAGTTATATTTTATAACTTAAAATATTTTTATAATCCTTTAAATTATATTTATATGATTTTTAAATCATAAATTATATTTTCATAATTTATTTAATACATTTATTAAATAAATTTAATTATCATTAATATTAATTAATTAATGAAATTCATCACAAAAAATTTAAAGTTACATTTATAACTCAAAAATATTTTTAAACACTTTATTCTTATTTAAAATAATTTTTATAACATAAAAATCATTTTTCTCCAATTTAATTAATACACTAATTAAATAAATTAAATATCATTAATATTCAAATACTTATAAATATTAATGAAAAATATCTCAAATAATTAAAATTATTTTCATAATTTAAAATAATTTTTAAAATCATTTTTGAAATTTTTAGAATTTATTTTCTATTTTTAATCATTTTTCAGAAATTCAGAAAATTAAAATAATTAAATCCGTCGCTGTAGCCTTTAGCGACGCCTTCTATCTTGTTGGTGTTCTTGAGGCTCAAGAACAACGGCGATCGATGTATAAGGGCCAATTTGGCCGATCGACACCTCCAAAGGCTCAAGATGTTTCTGGCGCTGGTCTTGTAAATGATCGTGTAGTATGAATGTAATGCTACATGAATCATCAACTAACACTACCTAAATATAACATACAAGAGAAGATCTCAAGGTACAAAGTGGTCGTCAGACCCTTCCGGGTTTTCTCGTTACCCTAACCGAAAACCCAGCAGTAGCTTGATAGCTACTTTGTGCCTTAATTAAATCGAGTTCTGTGTGATTATATGGTGGTCCAATGGTTCCAGTGCGTAGCCAACATACAAGTGAACAGATCTAACATATAAAATTGATCTAAACGTATCACAAAATCTAGATCCATGCTTTCTGGCCAAAATGCATCCGAGAGCGGTGTTCTTGATTTTCCTGAAAATTCTAAAAACGATTCTCGTGATCATCCCAAATACTTTGACCATCCACTTCATCCATCTTGTTTATTGTTTAATAGATCTAAAGGCATGAATGTGTAGTCCATATATCATACTATAACCTAGATACAACAACAAGATCAAATCCATAAACATACGAGAGATCTGGATGCATAAACAAGTTGTCAGACGATTCTGGGCATGAACTGGGTTTCCCAGAAAATCGAAAGTCATGGTCGGTCAACGATGTTTGACCATGAATAACTTTCAAACTAGACATCAATTGACTCTGATTCGTTTTGTAGATTAATGACTACATTACCAGATACACATAACAACTTAAAAACAACAAAAAGTATAATCGACCAAAGATCTGTGGCCACTGACATTTGTTGTCAGACCACAGTTTAACTTTTTTCCAGATTTTGCAAAAACTCAAATCCAAGCGTCTAGATGTTATGGATCTAACATCTAGCAACCCAGATCATCATTAGACACCTTATATAACATGTTTAACAAAAAAAAATCTAACATCTAACAACAGAATTATGGACAGAAATCATGGCTAGGGTTTTTACGTTTTTTGATCAATTGATGATTCTAGGCCACTGATTTGGTTATGGTGTTCGTGGGGCTTGGTTTGTGACTGATCTTAGCAAGGAATTTCGGAGGTGAGAGCTTGAGAGGGACTTGAAGGTGTAATGTGATCAAATGAGCAATAAAATGAATTTTTCTCTCTCTTGGATCTAATTATATAATGTTGTAATGCATGGTTGAGATCTGTTGGCTGACATGTGTTGCATTTTAGTCATATAGAGAAGTCAAGGGTTGGCCAACAACTCCAACACTTGGCAAAATCCAATAATGCAAGAGGGGTATTTTGGTCTTTTTACATAAAAATTTAATGGCATTCTTGTCATTTGGCAAACCCTTAGGGTTTGACCCTTAGGGTTTAGCCCTAAGGTTTAGCATAAATCATTTATAGGATTTCCAATTGGGGTTTGCACACAAAAAAATTAATTAAATTTTAGTTTCTAAAATGGAAATTAGGGTTTCCTAATTATGATTAATTTTCTAATTACATTATACATGAACAGTAGTGTTTTTGTGTCCACTAATTAGCATTTAGCTTACAATTAACAAATTAGGGTTACCAATTTTAGAATTAGGGTTTCTAGTTAATTAAGATTTCCAAAATTTATTAGGGTTTTCCTAATTAACAATTGTAATTCTAATACTTGTTAATTAATCACATTAACGCAATTACCAATCAGTCTTGAACTCTAATTTGAGTTTCAAATTAGGGTTTAGCATTTAAAATTAGGGTTTTTAATAACTTAGGGTTTTCTAAAAATCATGTAGGGTTTCTAATTTTTAATTAGGGTTTACCTAATTAATCGTTTAATACACAACATAATTCATATAACACAGTTATATAACAATCTTAAACTCATAATTGAGTTTCAATTTAGGGTTTCCCACCGTAAAATTAGGATTGTCAAATATTGTACCATAATTGACCAATCATTATCAGTCCACACATATACAGTACTTAATCATAGCACTGAAAAATCAAAATATAATTAATATTATATTATTATTCGTATTCCTTGATCAAAATCCAAAATTAGGGTTTGGATTCCATATCTGATTTATTCTTCCATAATTAACCTTAATAATTAAGGTAAAATAATTAACTTAATAATCTGTAAAAATTCATATAATAACATAATTGTTATAATTATTCATATTTAACATTATTAATTAAGTTAAAATAATTAACTTAATTAAACTAGCATAACTTCATATATTAAAATAGATTAATTATTATATTAATTCTAATAATCATTTCATATATTATTTAAATAATATATAATTATATTTTCATGGAAAATAAATAATTAAGACATTTCTACTATAAAATTAAATATTAAAAAAATAAACTTTATAATAATCAATAATTCTAAAATAAAATTATTTATAAATATTCATGTAATAAATATATTTTTATCTATCACATAAATACATATACACATTATCTTGTACAAATCCTCATCTTTAAAATAAAAAAAAATTTATACATAAAAATTTCCTCGATTTATTTATATAGAAAATATCGGGTTGTTACATTCACCTCCCTTATAAAGATTCCGTCTCTAGGAATCACCGCTTTTAAAAAACCTATACATACTGAGGTACATAGCATACAATAATCATTGCAAGTAGATCTCGATCATAATTTGATCGAACTGATCTTTAACTATTCACATAAAGCTTATCTATCTGCTTATACGGAAATTTGATTTCTAAAAGAACTCAAATTCCTCCTTCAAAATAATTTATAAAATAATTTTACTATATATAAGAAAATAATATTGATTAGAATAATACCTGGAGTTGCATCCCCGGCTACCACGATATCTCGAACGGTCATGTTGAAGACGCTTGCGGTTGATTTCAATGGTTTGTTTGTTGATGTTGGTCTCGTTGTCGCCAATGTCCTGCTACCGTTGCCCGTATTCGCATTCCTTGCCTCCCATCTCCTTCTTGGACAGTCTTTCACCTTATACTCCATTGATTCACACTTCAATTACGCAGACTTTCCCTTTATCTCCTTTCCTTTTATCGTATAGGTGACAAAACCATCTTTTGCCCCTTCGTTACCTTAGCTATCACAAACGCGTCAACATGGTCGGTTGATCTTTCGAATCCTGGCAGTACGATGGCCTTCAAGTCTTTGACGTTCGTCAATTGATTATCTGGCCGATCTTCTAGCGGTATCGTATTCCGCTCGTAAGCTTGATCGTCCATATTCGCAAAATTACAGATCGGGTCCGGTTATCTTCCGGCTATGTTGTGGGTTTTTTTCGTCTGTATTTCGCTTTTCATCTCCTCATGCGGCATTATCATAAATTATTCTTTATTAACTTACATTCTAAGCTTTATCGTATACGCTTAACATATAACGCGAAATTTTCTATTCAAATAGTCATGTACTCAAAATATTAGATTTTGAAAATTTGGTTTTCTGCATTAATCAGTACTCATATAATTAACTACTATCTTTATACCAACTTATTTCATTAATCCATCATAGACTCATATTCATAACACTTGATATACCATATCACATACTGCTTTAATCATCCGCTATCCCTTTGTGACTCAAAAGTCGGGAATCGCTACCACAACTTATACAAAATTTGAAAAATATTACCTTATACAAAATACTTATCATATACTTAACATAAAATCATACATATTCAAGTAATACCAGTACTACTTATTTCTTACGCCTCCACTAAGGATCAATTGCCTAGTAATCTGTCTATTCCCATTATCCTCAATAATCCATTCATACCTACTATACCTAGTTCGCACAACTTACCACACATTATGAGTTTAAGAACTCACCACAAGCATATGAGTTTAAGAACTCGACATTGACCACATATTCTTTAACTATATCCTACATATCTTCTATACTATCGTTTCAGGGTCTGGTACTATACTTTTCAAACCAACTACCTCATTGAGGTAGCTTTCAATGTGAGCCTCTATTTCAGCTATTGGCTTTGATATTGGCTCGGTCATGGAATTTGAGTTCTTCTTTACGACCTGAGGGTATCCTAATCCTTTTCTATCTGACATCTACACACAAACTATCTTGATTATCACTTAATATATACACACAACAATTAATAATTTTATATAAGTTATCTTTTATTTTTGTTTGACGATGAATTTATTCAATTTATCTCCTTATAAACTCTATATGAGTTATTTGTATTTTCAACGTTTTCCTTTGTTCTAAGGTTATAGCCTAAGGTCTAACCCACCTAAGGTTTCAAACCCTAAGCTCTGATACCATGCTGTGACGCCCCCAAATTCAGGTACTTGAAACCCGAACTCGGTGTTTCACGATACCATTTCTATGAGCGGAATAATACTAATAATAATAACAATAATATAAAATCAAACTTAATTTGCATATATCAGAGTCTAATCCCAAGTTCGTAACCTTTAATATAATTCCTTACATGATAGATAATACATATCATTGCCTTAATACAGTTTAACTATTACAAAAGATACGATTACACATATTCGTTTTGCTTTCCTTTTCCCCTTGTTCTTGGCTGAACCTTCTAGCTGTTCACACTTAGCTGAAAATATTTAAATTAAGCAAGGATGAGCATTTGAGTGCCCATCAAGTAAAAACAATTAGAAATATAAGTAATTGAAAAATAAATAAATGTTTTCTTTGTACATCACTTCTACAACTAATTTATAGTTGTGAAGTAAATTGAACCGATAATAATAACATAACAATTCTATCTCAAAATTTTGAAACTACATATTGACTATATATGAGGTTTAGTTGACATACTATGAACATTGTTTTAAATTTTCGATAGGGTTTAGCAGAACTTCATCTGCAAACCGTCATAACTTACTTAGCCAGGGTGATCATCCCAATGAGCCTGTGATTGATCAATACTACATTACAAGAACGATAGGATAATTCACTCTATGCTACTTGAAGATAAAAGTTTTCCCGTGATCGGGATGTTCATATACTTAGTCTAGAATCCAAACCAAAACAATTTGATTGGATACAAAAAATATTTTATCATATTCAACGACATTTCAAATTTTGTCTAAATGATCAAATAGCTTAGGCGGCTTATATATATATATATATATATATATATATATATATATATATATATATATCAACATCAATTCCTGATTAATACAATGATTATCCAAGTGGGGACACTTGTATAACCATATATAGAAATTAACGAGCAGAATATATATATATCTCAATTATCATATACTAACATGTTGATAAACAATGATCTGGATATAGAATATATCACAATAGGGTTAATAATATAGCATAATAATAATATAATTAAAACTTCTTACTCATGTCCATCGCATAAAGGAAATGCAAAGGTAAGATATCACTCGATGCTACCGCTTCTACGATCAGAACTTAGTTCTATCTTTATATAACACCTATCGTTAATAAGATCATTTGATCGATTATAATAACATACTATAACACATAGCACTACTTATTGCATTCAGCACATAGCCTAATCACATTGTCACATATGTTCTACAACCATCAATCACAAATAAATACATATATAATCAAATTATCTAAGTCCAGATCAATTTCAAACATATGCTTGTCAAATGTACCGACTGGCTTTATCGAGTAATTATCGAGTCTAAGACTCTATCACAGTAGTTCAATATCCGTAAGTATCGGTCATATTATTTTTAAATGACTTATAATAATTTTAAACATTTATTATAATAAATTATGAATTTTCAAACACAGGAATCCTAATTAAATGATTTAAATATTAAATAATTCTATTATCATTAATATTTAATTAATATTAATCTATTAATGAAACCATTGCCAAAATGTTAAAGTTATTTATAATAACTCAAAATACTTTTAAAGTATTAATATTACCCTTAAATGATTTTTAAAGGAATTAAAATCATTTTAAATAATTATCATTAATATTAAAGTACTAATGTATTACTTATCTGTGAGACCCCGAATTTTATGAAATAAAAGTATTCAATTTTTCTATTTTGGTAAATAGTTAAAATTGATAAAAGGTTAAAGTTAAGGGTGATATGTGAAAAAAAAAATTCAAAGTAGACAAGTTGTCATAAAATACCCGGTTACTATTCACTCTAGTATTATTCACTCAAGTATTTGGGACACTTTTTGTATCGAAGTACTATTCATGAGTTACTATTCACAGATTACTATTCACCCAAATTACTATTCACTCTAGTATTATTTACTCGAGTATTTGGGACACTTTTTGTGTCAGAGTTACTATTCATGAGTTACTATTCATGGGTTACTATTCACCCAAATTACTATTCACTCTAGTATTGTTCACTCGAGTATTTAGGACACTTTTTGTGTCGGAGTACTATTCATGAGTTACTATTCACGGGATACTATTCACCCGAAAAATATATATTTCTTTTCGGTCCAAATCATTTTTGAGTACAATATTATTCCATGAAGAGATGTGCTAATTTTTCAGATCGTTGGTTGAAATTATAACAAAAATACTTTTTATATAAAACAGAATACTTTTATAAAGTTATTCTATAAATAGAATATATTATATTATATTATGCATAGTGTTTTGCATAGTAAAATCTTTTTATATAAAACAGAATATTTTTATAAAGTTATTCTATAAATAGAATATATTATATTCTATTGTGCATAGTGTTTTCATAGTAGTAAAATCTTTTTATATAAAAAATGTATAGTTTATTAAAGTTATTCTATAAATAGAATATATTATATTTTATTATGCATAGTGTTTGTATAAGTGCTCAGATAGTGTTTGCATAGTAAAATCTTTTTATATAAAATAGAATATATTTTATTTTATTTAAAAGATTTTACTTTAAATATGAACCGTCTCGATTAAAGTAAATCAATCTGACCGTTCATGGGTTGGGTTATTATTCATTCCATTCTTCTATAAATGAAGCTCATTCCTTCATTATTTCTTACTTAATTCACTTTGAAAATCTAGAGAGAGAAACTATAGAGAGAATTCTTCTTCTGTAATCTTGAGCGTATTTCTTTAGAGTTTAAGAAAACTTTGAGAGTAGTGCAAGTTTTCTTCGAGTATATCCTCGCCTACTAGCCTGGAATACTCTTATTTGAAAGGTAAAGGGATATTATTATGGTAAGGGATATTATCTGTTGTAAATTCGTAAGGGGTGTTATTCTTTCAGATTCATGAAGAGAATTTCTTTATTCCATTCTTTATTATTCTGTTGAATAACACCGTATGCACCGTTTACCCTATACTTAGTGGAATGACCCGGTATATGCGGTTTACCCAATACTTGGTGATCTTTTTCTGTTATTCCATTCTTTATTATTATGTTGAATAACTTTGCTTATGCTTAGTACCGCATACTTAGTGAAATTCTTTTTATTGTTCCGTTCTTTATTATTCTGTGGAA
The DNA here is from genome assembly GCA_020205605.1 of Panax ginseng. Classification (NCBI taxonomy): domain Eukaryota; kingdom Viridiplantae; phylum Streptophyta; class Magnoliopsida; order Apiales; family Araliaceae; genus Panax; species Panax ginseng. The sequence continues at coordinate 42,333,066 of CM035143.1, forward strand.
TATCATCCATTGTGAATTTCACCTGACCTAGTTCCATTATTTATTATTCCGTATTTAATATTCCGCTGAATATCCTCACTGGTGTGAATTTCACCTCGACCTAGTTCCATTATTTATTATTCTCGTTGAATAACTCAGATAATGCTGTAATTACAGATACCGGTGAAGTCTGTTGTTATTCCATTCTTTATTATTCTGTTGGAATAACCTGTATACGCGGATTACCGTATACCTGGTGAAGTCTGTTGTTATTCCATTCTTTATTATTCTGTTGGAATAACCTGTATACGCGGATTACCGTATACCTGGTGAAGTCTGTTGTTATTCCATTATTTATTATTTCATTCTTTACTATTCTGTCGGAATATCCTGTCTGTGCGTTTTACGCCGGACCTGGTTCTATTATTTATTATTCCGCATTTATTATTCTGTTGGAATAACCTGTCTGTGCGGATTACGCACGCATGGTGAAATTCTTCAGTTATTCCATTCTTTATTATGTTGGAATAACTCGTCTCATGCGCAAGCAATCGCATACATGGTGAAATTCTTTTTATTATTCCATTCTTTATTATTATGTTGGAACAACTCTTGTCTATGCAAAGTAATCGTATACATGGTAAAATTCTTTTATTATTCCATTCTTTATTATACTTTGTTGGTTATGGGTTTTACAGCCTATGTCTTTTGCTTCAGAGTGCAAAGATGATATGTTGTTGAATATCTTTGGCTCAGTAGTGAAAAGATGATCCGTTGTTTGATAGCTTTTGACCCGTAGTGCGAAGATGGATAGGTGTATGACATGATCATGACCACTAGTGATAATAACGAATATCCTTGGTCAGATTGCATGGATAATTCAATGATGTGATTAAGGTGATCATGACCATTAGTTAACAGTTGAATGTCTTTGGCCGTAGTGCACTAACAGACAATTGATTGGTATGATCATAACCATTAGTTTTATAGTTGAATATCTTTGGCCCGTAGTGCAAAGATAGACAACTGATTGGTATGATCATTGTTATTACATTTGAATATCTTCAGCCTTTGGGGTAAGGATATTGAGTAAACATTCTATTAATCCTTTGTGGCAAGGAAAAACTGTTGATTTACATGATTATAAATATGAATTGTGAACTTAATTAAAATCTTTAGTGGTTCAGGTGAAGACAGGTGATGAAAGTTCTCTTTGTCTTGGGTACAATGAAGAACTGTTGATGAGTATTACAGGAATGAAATATTAACGATGGACTTTAAATTTAGAGGAGAAAGTAGACATTATGTTCTACTTGACTCTTCCAATGGATTGTTGATTCCGCTGCAAATATGGTTGAAAAGTTTTATTATCTACCATATATTCTAAATCTCTAATTTATTCTGATAAAGGTTGTTGATAAATTAATTATCTTAGCCATGATATTCTTTACTGGGCTAGTTGTGCTCACCCTTTTGTTTCACAATTTCTTTCAGGTAATAAGAATGTAGCTGGGTCGAGCGGGGATAACAGGAAAATAGTGTGATGGTTCGAGACTGTCGAAGTTTCTCAATACATTATAAAACGGCATGACATGCAACAGATAATTGTATTGAAGACCTAAGATGTGTGTGTCTTATTTTATACGTCACATAATAATTGATTTTGGCGAACAACAATAGGATTATGAAAACCCGACTTTGAAAGCGTCAAAAGTGCACCTCATTAGAATGAATATGATAGTAATCTTCTCGTTCTTCTTTGGGGTCTTAAAATATTTGCTGCTGTATTTCATATGACATTATAACAATTTGAGTTTGATATCGCTCTACGAGACAATATTGTATTAAAACTCACGATTAATCGTGTCGATTTTATACTGACGCTTCAACAGATTATATATAAATGGAGTTTGTATTTGATTTTTATAATGTGATATCTGGCGACTCAGAATGGGTGATGTATACCTATTTTTGGGGGCGTCACAATTGGTATCAGAGCTTAGGGATATGGTCACTGGCGGAGGTTAGAGTCTAGAAGTAGGAGGGGGAGACGAGTAATATACTTCGCTAGTGTGTGACTTACCTAAGCAAAAATTGTTTACTTGATAAATTGACAAATTATAATATGTCAGTTATCCTTTGTTTTGAAGGTATATTTTAGAATGATATCTGAAATACAGGAGATGAGCAATGGGAAAATTATGATACAGAGGAAATAATCGGGAAGGTATAATCCGAAAAGAAAGCAAGGTATTCTCATCTCTTCGAATATTAGGTACGTACGTAAATTTCGAGGGCGAAATTTCATAAGGAGGGGAAATTGTGAGACCCCAAATTTTATGAAATAAAAGTATTCAATTTTTCTATTTTGGTAAATAGTTAAAATTGATAAAAGGTTAAAGTTAAGGGTGATATGTGAAAAAAAAAATTCAAAGTAGACAAGTTGTCATAAAATACCCGGTTACTATTCACTCTAGTATTATTCACTCGAGTTTGGGACACTTTTTGTGTCGGAGTACTTTTCACGAGTTACTATTCACGAGTTACTATTCACAGGTTACTATTTACCCAAATTACTATTCACTTTAGTATTTTTTACTCGAGTATTTGGGACACTTTTTGTGTCGGAGTTACTATTCATGAGTTACTATTCATGGGTTACTATTCACCCAAATTACTATTCACTCTAGTATTGTTCACTCGAGTATTTAGGACACTTTTTGTGTCGGAGTACTATTCATGAGTTACTATTCATGAGTTACTATTCACGGGGTACTATTCACCCGAAAAATATATATTTCTTTTCGGTCCAAATCATTTTTGAGTACAATATTATTCCATGAAGAGATGTGCTAATTTTTCAGACCGTTGGTTGAAATTATAACAGAAAAGCTTTTTATATAAAACAGAATACTTTTATAAAGTTATTCTATAAATAGAATATATTATATTATATTATGCATAGTGTTTTGCATAGTAAAATCTTTTTATATAAAACAGAATACTTTTATAAAGTTATTCTATAAAAAGAATATATTATATTCTATTGTTAGTGTTTTTGCATAGTAAATTTTTTATATAAAAGCAATGTAATAGTTTATTAAAGTTATTCTATAAATAGAATATATTATATTTTATTATGCATAGTGTTTGCATAGTGCTTGCATAGTGTTTGCATAGTAAAAATCTTTTATATAAAATAGATTATAAATCATGACGCACCCAAAATTAGGTATACATCACCCATCTTGAGTCGCATGATACATGGTACGTAATTCAAATACAACTTAATAATACAACTTATAGTTGTGTACAATACGACAAAAACATAAAGTGTGAGTTTGAATACAAATATTATCTACTAGAGATTATACAAACTCAAAAGGAGTCCTCATTACAATTATTATCACACTATTTCACGTGAATAGTGAGGACTACTAATGCACCATCTAGACCATCACTACTGCTCCCCGACTAGTCCCATTTCTCGCCTCATTTCAAGAGAACAAGGTGAAAGAAAGGGTGAGCTCAACAAAGATCAATCGGTAAAACTTCCGTTGTTATTTTCAATAAAATATTTTTGTCGCTTTCAATCCGACAATAATTTCAGTTTAATAGGGGTCCACTAATGATTGTGCCATCGTCATTTAATATTTCCTCGCTTAAAACGAATATTCCCCACCAATCGAATATAATATGACAACTTGCATACTTTGCAAAATTTATAAATATTACCTACAACTATAACATTATCTCAAATTCACACCATAATATAAAAAAATTATTTCGAGAAAATTAATTCTTTATTCATAAAATCTGGGGTTTCACAATCTCCCCTACTTATGGAATTTCGCCCTCGAAATTTATGTACGTACCTGGTATGCCGAACATGTGAGGATACCTTGACTTCATTTCAGATTCTAACTCTTGAGGTATAACCCTTGAGTGTTGGATACGATTCTTCTTATCCAAGATGTTAACACGAGATCTCATACGTTAAATCATCCGCTATCTCGTCCGGATTTTAAATTAATAATGTGGTTCAGTCATCCACATATTTACGTAACATTGATACGTTAAAAACGTTATGAGCACGCGACATACTTGGCGGTAAAACGAGTATATAAGCCACAATTCCTACTCAATCGAGGATTTCAAATGGGCCAATTAAATCGAGGGTTGAGATTTCTTCTCTTCGTCGATTCTTGCTTCTAGAATAACGCCCTCTTGAACCTTCTTAATTCTTCACATTCATCAGCTCCGGGTGTGTAGCTTGAACGACTTTAACTTTATCGATTAAAGTCGATTCTACTCGTATATTCGTTATCTTTACGTGGGTTCGTATACTCGCATTTGTAAATCAAGATACTATCTTTTACTCAACGCAGCCTACCACTACCGTCCTCTTTCCCATAATGGTATTGAATAAGTAATGATCGTAATCTTCAACAAATTCGAGTCAACGCTTTTGGCACGTTATACGTTTGTTTTAGTTGAAAAAAATATTTGAGGGTTTTAGGAATGGATTTTGTCTCGGGGTCAATAGAAAATTCGATTTCACGCCTAGGGGTAGGCTAAGAAGTCTTCAAGAATACGCCAGAAATTTATTAACAATAGAAATATCATTCAAAATCGTGACCCTCATCCAAGACTTGGATAGTGCGTCACATTGATACCTATCAACTTGCCATCGCCATTCACGACATCCCCTATAGAAAGTCCGCTTCGGCATTCCACACAAGAAATTCAACAACGAAAGGACCGGGGATCTTTACTTATGGCTTGATATGACAATGATTGACTTTAGTGGTTTGGTTGCTTGAATTCAAGATAACAAAGTTGGATAGGAATATGAAAGCTAACAACCTTACGAAGAAGAACACGATGAGTAGTTAACCAATCGATTCCTAAAATCGCATCAAAGGCAAGTATTTTCAAAGAGATAAGATTGGCACGTGAACGTGAAAGTGTCAATTTGAATCAACAAGATTTATAAACAATTGGAGGTAACGAAGGTTTCTACTATTGAAGTTTCAACCAATAAGTCAAAGTCTAATTTATCCAAAGTCAAATTTAAAACGTTGAGCGCAAGCAAGAGAGATAAAAGAATGGGTAGAATCGATTCTAATAAGGTATAAACTTCGCAAGAATTTATAATTAACTAACCCGTGCTAACTTCGTTCTAGTTACTCGCTTTTGAAAAGTCACGAAAACGCCTTCCTAAAAACCACCGACTTTTTTTGTCAATATCCGCCTTTGGTGCCAATTGCTCCAAATGGACTTGACTTCACTATAATGACAAAATCAAACTAAATGACCTTCTCTTCTTGAAATTTCCACTTCTATTATCTTGGCCATGATTACCATCAAAATTTTACCATTCTTGGCATGATAATATCCCCCACGATGGTTATCTTTGTTCTGATGACCGTTGCCACCGGTATGATTATTATCGTGTTGTTGGTCGTTACCTTTTGGTTGTGCTGACTCATTATCACGCTCCAATAACTGAGCCCTGTTCACAACATCTGACTATAAACAAAGTTTGTGAGAAATGAGGTATTGACGTATATTGGGTTTCAAACCTCGCAAAAACATTCGCGTCATTCGCTCCTCATTATCGACCAAATGGGATGCAAACCGGGATAACTCCGCAAACTTAGCCTCGTACTACAACACGGTCATATTGTTTTGCTCCAGCTTTATGAATTCTACCTCCTTCATGTGACGAATACTTTCAAGAAAGTACTTGTCGTTGAACAGCTCTTGGAACTTCTCCCAAGACATCTTGAAGTCGGCCAGTCGGGTATGTTTACGATTCCCACCGGTGATCTCGCCTCTTCACGCAACATAAAGGTGGCAAAAGGAATCTTTTGCTCCTTGGAGCATCCCAAGACATCAAAAACCTTGGTGATTTGCTTTAACCACGTCTCTGCCTTAAGTGGTTCCCAAAAACTCCGGTGGTCCCAGCTCCTTGAATTGCTTAGCGGTGACCAACCGTGGGTTGCCATTGTTTCCTCCCGCATTACGAAAAGGAGCCGTCTTACTTTGATGTTGCATGAATTCTAAAAAGCTCTTAAACGTACCATCGTTCGTCAATTGATTAGTGTTGTTGTTTACAAGAGGATTATCGCCATCCTGTTGCACATTGTCCTGATTATTGATCTGTGGAGACTCAACGGTCTCCTGTGCTCCATTGATAATTTCAACATTCTCGAATGCCATTTTCAAACACTGCAACAAAACAAGGGTTAATTAACATATCACATATTATTACTATACTTTGACCGACCAATTAAATACCAAATAAACTTAGGTAGGTCATACTAGCGAAGGAATTCCCCGTCTCTCCCCTCCTAGTTCTTATCTCACATCTTAGCCAGGGATCATATCCCTAAGCTTTGATACCAACTATGACGCCCCCAAAATTAGGTATACGTCACCCATCTTGGGTCGCCACTTACATGGTACATAAATCCAAATACAACTTAATTATACAACTGTCGTGTACAATACGACAAAACATAGCCTGTGAGTTTGAATACAAATATTATCTACTAGAGATTATACAAACTCAAAAGGAGTCCTCATTACAATTATTATCACACTATTTCACAGAATAGTGAGGACTACTAATGCACCATCTAGGACCATCACTGTTCTCGACTAGTCCCACAAATACGTTCTCATTTCAAGAGAAGGTAAAGTGAAAGAAAGGGTGACCTTAACTAGCCCAGTAAGAAATATTATGACTAAGATAATGCAGAATAATTTATCGTTAGCCTTAAACAATGTTAAATTGATAAAATCTAATAAATATCAAGTTTAACTGCAGCGGAACAAGCAATCCATTAAAAGAGTCAAGTAGAATAAAATCTACTATCTTTTATGATTTAAAAAGTTTTTCATCACTTTTATCGCAGAGACTCAAATTCAAAAAATAATCCACATCATTAATTCATCCATGCACTACAAAGCCAAGGATATTCTTTAGTATCACGACCACTTAATTATCCATGCACTACGGGCCAAAGATAATCGTGTTTTCATCAACTAGCCTTGATCATGCCATAAAACAATTCATTTTTGCTCCTTGGTCAATAGAATCCATAGCCATAATCATACCAAAATCTGTCCATCAATGCACTACGGGCCAATGAGGACTTTTAATTTTCACATCATTTGTAACATTACGGTCATGATTACACCGCATAATCCCTGGTCATAATCATAACAAGTCTATCTATGCACTACAGGCCACAGATGACTTTCAACATAATATAAACATGAGGATGATGACAATGATATAAGAATTCAATAAAACAAGTTCAAGAATTAATTTATCCATGAACCAATAACGTCCAAATTGTCAACATGATACTGCTTTGTAGAGTAAAATTCAAGAATGCTCAGAAGAATATTTCCATGGAAAGATACTGGATGAAGCGCAAATATCAAAGATATTCCACTAATTTCATGGAGTATAGAAGTCAAAATTTTAATCAACTGAGTATAGTACCGAATGGAATAACAAAAGATATCACCATGCACGCGATTGCAGATGAGACGGTTATTCCAATGTAATAATAATAACGGAACCAGTCGTGAAAATTACAATCACTTCGGATATTCCAATGTAATAATAAATGCGAATAATAAATGATGGAACCAGTCCGTATGATAGCAGATGCATGTGATATTCTTTACGTAATAATAAAGACGGAATAATATAAATGGAACCAGTCCCACAGATAGCATGCATGTGATATTCCGATAGAATAATAAAGCAAGAATAATAGAAGAATGTCACCAAGTATAGGGTAGTTCACGATACAAAAGTTATTCCAATAGAACAATAAAGAAATGGAATAACAAAGAGTTCTCTTCTTGAATACAAAAGAATAATATCCTTACCGTGAAAATAATACTTGATATAACAAAGAGTGAATTAGCGTAAAACTTTTCTTCTATCTCTCTATAGTCTCTCTCTATAGTTTCTCTCTCAGAGTTTAGTGAATTAAAGAAAATAATGAAGGAATGAGCTTCTATTTATAGGAAAATGGAATGCATAAGAATTAACTCATGAACGGTCCAGATTGATTTACTTTTTAATCTGACGGTCCATATTTAAAGAAAAAAATCTTTTAAATAAAATATAATATATTCTATTTATATAAAAAGATTTTACTATGCAAACACTATCGCGCAACTATACAAACACTATGCATAATAAAATATAATATATTCTATTTATAGAATAACTTTAATAAAGTATTCGCTTTATATAAAAGATTTTACTATACAAAAACACTATGCATAATAGAATATAATATATTCTATTTATAGAATAACTTTAATAAAGTATTCTATTTTATATAAAAGATGTTTCTATTTTATTACGTGAATAAAACAAAACTTCTAAATCAACAATAATTGAATCAAATAATGTGAGATACTATGCAAAGAACTATTGTAGCAATAATTGAACAAAACCGAAAGTGACTTCTCACATAAATATCAATAATCAATACTGTGTGTGCTACTATGCAACAACGCCAGACATCAGACTTTACTATCGAGTAGTTCAACAAGATCAACCAGAAAAACTTACATTTGTTATTTTCAATAAAATATTTTTGTCGCTTTTCTCAATCCGACAATAATTTCGTTAGGGTCCACTAATGATTGTGTCATTGCATTTAATATTTCGCTTAAAAACGAATATTCCCACCAATCGAATATAATATGACAACTTGCATACTTTGCAAAATTTATAAATATTAACTACAACTATAACATTATCTCAAATTCACACCATAATATAAAAAAATTATTTCGAGAAAATTAATTCTTTATTCATAAAATGGGGTTTCACAATCTCCCTACTTATGGAATTTTGCCCTCGAAATTTATATACGATACACTGTATGCCAACATGTGAGGATACCTTGACTTCATTTCAGATTCTAACTCTTGAGGTATAACCCTTGAGTGTTGGATACAATTCTTCTTATCCAAGATGTTAACACGAGATCTCATACGTTAAATCATCCGCTATCTCATCCGATTTTAAATTAATAATGTGGTTCAGTCATCCACATATTTACGTAATATTGATACGTTAAAAACGTTATGAGCACGCGACATACTTGGCGGTAAAACGGTATATAAGCCACGCCCTACTCAATCGAGGATTTCAAATGGGCCAATTAAATCGAGGGTTGAGATTTCTTCTCTTAAATCGATTCTTGCTTCTAGAATAACGCCTCTCTTGAACCTTCTTAATTCTTCACATTCATCACCGCGGGTGTAGCTTGAACGACTTTAACTTTATCGATTAAAGTCGATTCTACTCAGATATTCAATTATCTTCACGTGGGTTCAGATACTCGCATTTGTAACCGTCAAGATACCGATCTTTTACTCAACGCCGGCTACCACGTCCGCTTTCCCATAATGGTATTGAATAAATGATCGTAATCTTCAATAGCTCGAGTCAACGCTTTGGCACGTTATTCGCTCGCTTTAGTTGAAAAAATATTTGAGGGTTTTAGGAATGGATTTTGTATCGGGGTCAATACAAAATTCGATTTCACGCCTAGGGGTAGGCTAAGAAGTCATCAAGAATACGCCGGAAATTTATTAACAATAGAAATATCATTCAAAATCGTGACCCTCATCCAAGACTTGGATAAGTACGTCACATTGATACCTATCAACTTGCCATCGCCATTCACGACATCCCCTATAGAAAGTCCGCTTTGGTGCATTCCACACAAGAAAGTCAACAACGAAAGGACCGGATCTTTACTTATGGCTTGATATGACAATGATTGACTTTAGTGGTTTGGTTGCTTGAATTCGCATAACAGGTTGGATAGGAATATGAAAGCTAACAACCTTACGAAGAACATGATGAGTAGTTAACCAATCGATTCCTAAAATCGCATCAAAGGCAAGTATTTTCAAAGAGATAAGATTGGCACGTAACGTGAAAGTGTCAATTTGAATCAACAAGATTTATAAACAGTGGAGGTAACGAAGGTTTCTACTATTGAAGTTTCAACCAATAAGTCAAAGTCTAATTTATCCAAAGTCAAATTTAAACGTTGAGCGCAAGCAAGAGAGATAAGAGAATGGGTAGAATCGGTATCTAATAAGGTATAAACTTCGCAAGAATTTATAATTAACTAACCTGCGTAACTTCGTTCTAGTTACTCGCTTTTTGAAAAGTCACGAAAAACGCTCTTCCTAAAACCACCGACTTTTTTTTGTCAATATCCGCCTTTGGTGCCACCGTTCCAGCTGGACTTGACTTCACTATACGACAAAATCAAACTAAATGACCTTCTCTTCTTGAAATTTCCACTTCTATTATCTTGGCCATGATTACCACCGAAACAGTTACCATTCTTGGCATGATAATATCCCCCACGATGGTTATCTTTGTTCTGATGACCGTTGCCACCGGTATGATTATTATCGTGTTGTTGGTCGTTACCTTTTGGTTGTGCCGACTCATTATCACGCTCCAATAACTGAGCCCTGTTCACAACATCTGACTATAAACAAAGTTTGTGAGAAATGAGGTATTGACGTATATTGGGTTTCAAACCTCGCAAAAACATTCGCGTCATTCGCTCCTCATTATCGACCAAATGGGATGCAAACCGGGATAACTCCGCAAACTTAGCCTCGTACTACAACACGGTCATATTGTTTTGCTCCAGCTTTATGAATTCTACCTCCTTCATGTGACGAATACTTTCAAGAAAGTACTTGTCGTTGAACAGCTCTTGGAACTTCTCCCAAGACATCTTGAGTGCGTCAGGCTGGGTATGTTTTACAGATTCCCACCAGTGATCTGCCTCTTCACGCAACATAAAGGTGGCAAAAGGAATCTTTTGCTCCTTGGAGCATCCCAAGACATCAAAAACCTTGGTGATTTGCTTTAACCACGTCTCTGCCTTAAGTGGTTCCCAAAAACTCCGGTGGTCCCAGCTCCTTGAATTGCTTAGCGGTGACCAACCGTGGGTTGCCATTGTTTCCTCCTGCATTACGAAAAGGAGCCGTCTTCGCCTGATGTTGCATGAATTCTAAAAAGCTCTTAAACGTACTCCATCGTTCGTCAATTGATTAGTGTTGTTGTTTACAAGAGGATTATCGCCATCCCGTCAGCACATTGTCCTCGATTATTGATCCGTGGAGACTCAACGGCCTCCGTGGCTCCATTGATAATTTCAACATTCTCGAATGCCATTTTCAAACACCGCAACAAAACAAGGGTTAATTAACATATCACATATTATTACTATACTTTGAATCGAACCAATTAAATACCAAATAAACTTAGGTAGGTCATACTAGCGAAGAATTCCCCTCTCCCCCTCCTAGTTCTTATCTCACATCTTAGCCAGGATCATATCCTAAGCTTTGATACCAACTATGACGCCCCAAAATTAGGTATACGCCACCCATCTTGGGTCGCCACTTACATACATGGTACATAAATCCAAATACAACTTAATTATACAACTGTCAGGTACAATACGACAAAACATAGCCTCGTGAGTTTGAATACAAATATTATCTACTAGAGATTATACAAACTCAAAAGGAGTCCTCATTATAATTATTATCACACTATTTCACAAAATAGTGAGGACTACTAATGCACCATCTAGGACCATCACTGCTCCCCGACTAGTCCCAACTTACGCTCTCATTTCCTCAAGAGAACAAAGGAAAGAAAGAAAGGTGAGCTTAACTAGCCCAAAGAAGAAATATTATGACTAAGATAATGCGAAATAATTTATCGTTAGCCTTTAAACAATGTTAAATTGATAAAATCTAATAAATATCAAGTTTAATGCAATGAACAAGCAATCCATTAAAAGAGTCAAGTAGAGAATAAAATCTACTATCTTTATGATTTAAAAGTTTTTCATCACTTTTATCGCAGAGACTCAAATTTCAAAAAAAATAATCCACATCATTAATTCATCCATGCACTACAAAGCAAGGATATTCTTTAGATCACGACCACGAATTATCCATGCACTACGGGCCAAAGATAATCGTGTTTTCATCAACTATGCCTGATCATGCCATAAAACAATTCATTTTTGCTCCTCAATGGAATAGAATCCATAGCCATAATCATACCAAAAATCATCCCATCAATGCACTACGGCCAATGAGGACTTTTAATTTTCACATCATTTGTAACATTACGGTCATGATTACACCGCATAATCCCTGGTCATAATCATAACAAGTCTATCTATGCACTACAGGCCACAGATGACTTTCAACATAATATAAACATGAGGATGATGACAATGATATAAGAATTCAATAAAACAAGTTCAAGAATTAATTTATCCATGAACCAATAACGTCCAAATTGTCAACATGATACTGCTTTGTAGAGTAAAATTCAAGAATGCTCAGAAGAATATTTCCATGGAAAGATACTGGATGAAGCGCAAATATCAAAGATATTCCACTAATTTCATGGAGTATAGAAGTCAAAATTTTAATCAACTGAGTATAAAGACCAATGGAATAACAAAAGATATCACCATGCATGCGGTATCTTTATGAGATCGGTTATTCCAACAAAAATAATAATAACGAAACCAGTCGTGAAATTACACCAGACGGGATATTCCAACAGAATAATAAATGCGAATAATAAATGATGGAACCAGTCCCACAGATATAGCAGAGCATGTGATATTCGGCTGAATAATAAAGACTAAATAATATAATGGAACCAGTCCTACGATAAAGATAAGTATGCATGATATTCCGATAGAATAATAAAGCAAGAATAATAGAAGAATGTCACCAAGTATAGGGTAGCCCGCGTATACAGGTTATTCCAATAGAACAATAAAGAAATGGAATAACAGTAGTTCTCTTCTTGAATACAAAAGAATAATATCCCTTACCGTAAAATAATACTTGATATAACAGTAGTGAATTAGCAGAAAACTTTTCTTCTATCTCTCTATAGTCTCTCTCTATAGTTTCTCTCTCTAGAGTTTAGTGAATTCGTAAGAAAATAATGAAGGAATGAGCTTCTATTTATAGGAAAATGGAATGCATAGTAACTAACTCATGAACGGTCCAGATTGATTTACTTTTAAATCGACTATCCATATTTAAAGAAAATCTTTTAAATAAAATATAATATATTCTATTTATATAAAAGTTTTTTACTATGCAAACACTATGCTAGCACTATACAAAACACTATGCATAATAAAATATAATATATTCTATTTATAGAATAACTTTAATAAAGTATTCTCGCTTTTTATATAAAAAGATTTTACTATACAAAACACTATGCATAATAGAATATAATATATTCTATTTATAGAATAACTTTAATAAAGTATTCTCGCTTTATATAAAAAGATGTTTCTATTTTATTACGTGAATAAAACAAAACTTCTAAATCAACAATAATTGAATCAAATAATGTGAGATACTATGCAAAGAACTATTGTAGCAATAATTGAACAAAACCGGTGACTTCTCACATAAATATCAATAATCAATACCGCTATTACTACTTATGCAACAACGCCAGACATCGTATTTTTACTACTTGAGTAGTTCAACAAGATCAACAGCAGAAAAACTTACGCGTTATTTTCAATAAAATATTTTTGTCGCTTTCAATCCGACAATAATTTCGTTAGGGGTCCACCAATGATTGTCTTGTCGCATCTAATATTTCCTGCTTAAAAACGAATATTCCCCGACCAATCGAATATAATATGACAACTTGCATACTTTGCAAAATTTATAAATATTAACTACAACTATAACATTATCTCAAATTCACACCATAATATAAAAAAATTATTTCGAGAAAATTAATTCTTTATTCATAAAATCTGGGGTTTCACAATCTCCCCTACTTATGGAATTTTGCCCTCGAAATTTATGTACGTACCTGGTATGCCGAACATGTGAGGATACCTTGACTTCATTTCAGATTCTAACTCTTGAGGTATAACCCTTGAGTGTTGGATACAATTCTTCTTATCCAAGATGTTAACACGAGATCTCATACGTTAAATCATCCGCTATCTCGTCCGATTTTAAATTAATAATGTGGTTCAGGTCATCCACATATTTACGTAACATTGATACGTTAAAAACGTTATGAGCACGCGACATACTTGGCGGTAAAACGAGTATATAAGCCACAGTTCCTACTCAATCGAGGATTTCAAATGGGCCAATTAAATCGAGGGTTGAGATTTCTTCTCTTCGTCGATTCTTGCTTCTAGAATAACGCCCTCTTGAACCTTCTTAATTCTTCACATTCATCAGCTCCGGGTGTGTAGCTTGAACGACTTTAACTTTATCGATTAAAGTCGATTCTACTCGTATATTCGTTATCTTCACGTGGGTTCGTATACTCGCATTTGTAACCGCATACGATCTTTTACTCAACGCGTCAGCTACCACGTCCGCTTTCCCATAATGGTATTGAATAGTACGATCGTAATCTTCAATAGCTCGAGTCAACGTCTTTGGCACGTTATTCGTTCGTTTTAGTTGAAAAAATATTTGAGGGTTTTAGGAATGGATTTTGTCTTCAATCAATACAAAATTCGATTTCACGCCTAGGGTAGGCTAAGAAGTCATCAAGAATATGTCGGAAATTTATTAACAATAGAAATATCATTCAAAATCGCGACCCTCATCCAAGACTTGGATAGTACGTCACATTGATACTATCAACTTGCCATCGCCATTCACGACATCCCCTATAGAAAGTCCGCTTTGGTGCATTCCACACAAGAAAGTCAACAACGAAAGGACCGGGATCTTTACTTATGGCTTGATATGACAATGATTGACTTTAGTGGTTTGGTTGCTTGAATTGCATAACAAAGTTGGATAGGAATATGAAAGCTAACAACCTTACGAAGAACATGATGAGTAGTTAACCAATCGATTCCTAAAATCGCATCAAAGGCAAGTATTTTCAAAGAGATAAGATTGGCACGTAACGTGAAAGTGTCAATTTGAATCAACAAGATTTATAAATGATGGAGGTAACAAAGGTTTCTACTATTGAAGTTTCAACCAATAAGTCAAAGTCTAATTTATCCAAAGTCAAATTTAAACGCTGAGCGCAAAAGCAAGAGAGATAAGAGAATGGGTAGAATCCAGATCTAATAAGGTATAAACTTCGCAAGAATTTATAATTAACTAACCCGTGCTAACTTCGTTCTAGTTACTCGCTTTTGAAAAGTCACGAAAACGCCTTCCTAAAACCATTTAATTTTTTTTTGTCAATATCCGCCTTTGGTGCCACCGTTCCAGCTGGACTTGACTTCACTATACGACAAAATCAAACTAAATGACCTTCTCTTCTTGAAATTTCCACTTCTATTATCTTGGCCATGATTACCACCGAAACAGTTACCATTCTTGGCATGATAATATCCCCCACGATGGTTATCTTTGTTCTGATGACCGTTGCCACCGGTGTATGATTATTATCGTGTTGTTGGTCGTTACCTTTTGGTTGTCTTCGACTCATTATCACGCTCCAATAACTGAGCCCTGTTCACAACATCTGACTATAAACAAAGTTTGTGAGAAATGAGGTATTGACGTATATTGGGTTTCAAACCTCGCAAAAACATTCGCGTCATTCGCTCCTCATTATCGACCAAATGGGATGCAAACCGGGATAACTCCGCAAACTTAGCCTCGTACTACAACACGGTCATATTGTTTTGCTCCGACTTTTATGAATTCTACCTCCTTCATGTGACGAATACTTTCAAGAAAGTACTTGTCGTTGAATGTACTCTTGGAACTTCTCCCAAGACATCTTGAAAAGGCCAGTCGGGTATGTTTTACAGATTCCCACCAATGATCTGCCTCTTCACGCAACATAAAGGTGGCAAAAGGAATCTTTTGCTCCTTGGAGCATCCCAAGACATCAAAAACCTTGGTGATTTGCTTTAACCACGTCTCTGCCTTAAGTGGTTCCCAAAAACTCCGGTGGTCCCAGCTCCTTGAATTGCTTAGCGGTGACCAACCGTGGGTTGCCATTGTTTCCTCCTGCATTACGAAAAGGAGCCGTCTTCGCCTGATGTTGCATGAATTCTAAAAAGCTCTTAAACGTACCATCGTTCGTCAATTGATTAGTGTTGTTGTTTACAAGAGGATTATCGCCATCCTGTTGCACATTGTCCTGATTATTGATCTGTGGAGACTCAACGGTCTCCTGTGCTCCATTGATAATTTCAACATTCTCGAATGCCATTTTCAAACACTGCAACAAAACAAGGGTTAATTAACATATCACATATTATTACTATACTTTGACCGACCAATTAAATACCAAATAAACTTAGGTAGGTCATACTAGCGAAGGAATTCCCCGTCTCTCCCCTCCTAGTTCTTATCTCACATCTTAGCTGTGATCATATCCTAAGCTTTGATACCAACTATGACGCCCCAAAATTAGGTATACGCCACCCATCTTGGGTCGCCACTTACATGGTACATAAATCCAAATACAACTTAATTATACAACCGTCAGGTAATACATACGACATAAAACATAGCCCGTGAGTTTGAATACACATATTATCTACTAGAGATTATACAAACTCAAAAGGAGTCCTCATTACAATTATTATCACACTATTTCACGTAATAGTGAGGACTACTAATGCACCATCTAGGACCATCACTCTGTTTCCCGACTAGTCCCAAACTACGCTCTCATTTCACAAGAGAACAGTGAAAGAAAGGGTGAGCTTAACTAGCCCAGTAAGAAATATTATGACTAAGATAATGCAGAATAATTTATCGTTAGCCTTAAACAATGTTAAATTGATAAAATCTAATAAATATCAAGTTTAACTGCAGCGGAACAAGCAATCCATTAAAAGAGTCAAGTAGAGAATAAAATCTACTATCTTTTATGATTTAAAAAGTTTTTCATCACTTTTATCGCAGAGACTCAGCTCAAAAAAAATAATCCACATCATTAATTCATCCATGCACTACAGGCCAAGGATATTCTTTAGTATCACGACCACGAATTATCCATGCACTACGGGCCAAAGATAATCGTGTTTTCATCAACGGTCTTGATCATGCCATAAAACAATTCATTTTTGCTCCCTTGGCTGAATAGAATCCATAGCCATAATCATACCAAAAACTGTCCATCAATGCACTACGGGCCAATGAGGACTTTTAATTTTCACATCATTTGTAACATTACGGTCATGATTACACCGCATAATCCCTGGTCATAATCATAACAAGTCTATCTATGCACTACAGGCCACAGATGACTTTCAACATAATATAAACATGAGGATGATGACAATGATATAAGAATTCAATAAAACAAGTTCAAGAATTAATTTATCCATGAACCAATAACGTCCAAATTGTCAACATGATACTGCTTTGTAGAGTAAAATTCAAGAATGCTCAGAAGAATATTTCCATGGAAAGATACTGGATGAAGCGCAAATATCAAAGATATTCCACTAATTTCATGGAGTATAGAAGTCAAAATTTTAATCAATCGAGTATAAGATCGAATGGAATAACAAAAGATATCACCATGCATGCGATTGATAGACAGTTATTCCAATGTAATAATAATAACGGAACCAGTCGTGTGAAATTCACACCAACGGGATATTCCAAATGAATAATAAATGCGGAATAATAAATGATGGAACCAGTCCCACAGATAACATGACGTGATATTCCGGCGTAATAATAAAGACGAATAATATAATGGAACCAATTCCCACAGATAGCATGTATGTGATATTCCGATGTAATAATAAAGCAAGAATAATAGAAGAATGTCACCAAGTATAGGGTAGCTCACAGATACAAAGTTATTCCAATAGAACAATAAAGAAATGGAATAACAAAAGTTCTCTTCTTGAATACAAAAGAATAATATCCCTTACCGTAAAAATAATACTTGATATAACAAAGAGAATTAGCGGTAAAACTTTTCTTCTATCTCTATATAGTCTCTCTATAGTTTCTCTCTCAGAGTTTAGTGAATTCGTAAAAAAATAATGAAGGAATGAGCTTCTATTTATAGGAAAATGGAATGCATAAGAATTAACTCATGAACTAGTCCAGTATTGATTTACTTTAATCGACGGTCCATATTTAAAGAAAAATCTTTTAAATAAAATATAATATATTCTATTTATATAAAAAGTTTTACTATGCAAACACTATCACGCACTATACAAACACTATGCATAATAAAATATAATATATTCTATTTATAGAATAACTTTAATAAAGTATTCTCTTTTTATAAAAAGATTTTACTATACAAAAACACTATGCATAATAGAATATAATATATTCTATTTATAGAATAACTTTAATAAAGTATTCTGCTTTATATAAAAAGATGTTTCTATTTTATTACGTGAATAAAACAAAACTTCTAAATCAACAATAATTGAATCAAATAATGTGAGATACTATGTCGTGAACTATTGTAGCAATAATTGAACAAAAAGCTGAGTGACTTCTCACATAAATATCAATAATCAATACCGTATTGCTACTACGCAACAACGCGTATTCATCGTACTTTTTACTAATGAGTAGTTCAACAAGATCAACGGTAAAACTTACGATGTTATTTTCAATAAAATATTTTTGTCGCTTTCTCGATCCGACAATAATTTCGTTTAATGGGGTCCACCAATGATTGTCTTGCCGCATTTAATATTTCCATTTTAAAACGAATATTCCCCACCAATCGAATATAATATGACAACTTGCATACTTTGCAAAATTTATAAATATTAACTACAACTATAACATTATCTCAAATTCACACCATAATATAAAAAATTATTTCGAGAAAATTAATTCTTTATTCATAAAATCTGGGGTTCACAATCTCCCTACTTATGGAATTTTGCCCTCGAAATTTATGTACGTACCTGGTATGCCGAACATGTGAGGATACCTTGACTTCATTTCAGATTCTAACTCTTGAGGTATAACCCTTGAGTGTTGGATACAATTCTTCTTATCCAAGATGTTAACACGAGATCTCATACGTTAAATCATCCGCTATCTCGTCCGATTTTAAATTAATAATGTGGTTCAGGTCATCCACATATTTACGTAACATTGATACGTTAAAAACGTTATGAGCACGCGACATACTTGGCGGTAAAACGAGTATATAAGCCACAGTTCCTACTCAATCGAGGATTTCAAATGGGCCAATTAAATCGAGGGTTGAGATTTCTTCTCAAATCGATTCTTGCTTCTAGAATAACGCCCTCTTGAACCTTCTTAATTCTTCACATTCATCAGCTCCGGGTGTGTAGCTTGAACGACTTTAACTTTATCGATTAAAGTCGATTCTACTCGTATATTCGTTATCTTCACGTGGGTTCGTATACTCGCATTTGTAACCGCATACGATCTTTTACTCAACGCGTCAGCTACCACGTCCGCTTTCCCATAATGGTATTGAATAGTACGATCGTAATCTTCAATAGCTCGAGTCAACGTCTTTGGCACGTTATTCGTTCGTTTTAGTTGAAAAAATATTTGAGGGTTTTAGGAATGGATTTTGTACTGGGGTCAATACAAAATTCGATTTCACGCTCTAGGGGTAGGCTAAGAAGTCATCAAGAATACGTTAGGAAATTTATTAACAATAGAAATATCATTCAAAACTGTGACCCTCATCCAAGACTTGGATAGTACGTCACATTGATACCTATCAACTTGCCATCGTCATTCACGACATCCCCTATAGAAAGTCTGGCTTTGGTGCATTCCACACAAGAAAGTCAACAACGAAAGGACCGGGGATCTTTACTTATGGCTTGATATGACAATGATTGACTTTAGTGGTTTGGTTGCTTGAATTCGCATAACAGGTTGGATAGGAATATGAAAGCTAACAACCTTACGAAGAACATGATGAGTAGTTAACCAATCGATTCCTAAAATCGCATCAAAGGCAAGTATTTTCAAAGAGATAAGATTGGCACGTAACGTGAAAGTGTCAATTTGAATCAACAAGATTTATAAACAGTGGAGGTAACGAAGGTTTCTACTATTGAAGTTTCAACCAATAAGTCAAAGTCTAATTTATCCAAAGTCAAATTTAAACGTTGAGCGCAAGCAAGAGAGATAAGAGAATGGGTAGAATCGGTATCTAATAAGGTATAAACTTCGCAAGAATTTATAATTAACTAACCCGTGCTAACTTCGTTCTAGTTACTCGCTTTTTGAAAAGTCACGAAAAACGCTCTTCCTAAAACCACCGACTTTTTTTTGTCAATATCCGCCTTTGGTGCCACCGTTCCAGCTGGACTTGACTTCACTATACGACAAAATCAAACTAAATGACCTTCTCTTCTTGAAATTTCCACTTCTATTATCTTGGCCATGATTACCAATTCAAATAGCTTACCATTCTTGGCATGATAATATCCCCACGATGGTTATCTTTGTTACGATGACCGCTACCCCCACCTTATGATTATTATTATCGTGTTGTTGGTCGTTACCTTTTGGTTGTGCTGACTCATTATCACGCTCCAATAACTGAGCCCTGTTCACAACATCTGACTATAAACAAAGTTTGTGAGAAATGAGGTATTGACGTATATTGGGTTTCAAACCTCGCAAAAACATTCGCGTCATTCGCTCCTCATTATCGACCAAATGGGATGCAAACCGGGATAACTCCGCAAACTTAGCCTCGTACTACAACACGGTCATATTGTTTTGCTCCAGATTTATGAATTCTACCTCCTTCATGTGACGAATACTTTCAAGAAAGTACTTGTCGTTGAACAGCTCTTGGAACTTCTCCCAAGACATCTTGAGTGCGTCAGGCTGGGTATGTTTTACAGATTCCCACCAGTGATCTGCCTCTTCACGCAACATAAAGGTGGCAAAAGGAATCTTTTGCACCTTGGAGCATCCCAAGACATCAAAAACCTTGGCGATCTGCTTTAACCACGTCTCTGCCTTAAGTGGTTCCCAAAAACTCTGGTGGTCCCAGCTCCTTGAATTGCTTAGCGGTGACCAACCGTGGGTTGCCATTGTTTCCTCCTGCATTACGAAAAGGAGTCGTCTTCGCCTGATGTTGCATGAATTCTAAAAAGCTCTTAAACGTACCATCGTTCGTCAATTGATTAGTGTTGTTGTTTACAAGAGGATTATCGCCATCCTGTTGCACATTGTCCTGATTATTGATCTGTGGAGACTCAACGGTCTCCTGTGCTCCATTGATAATTTCAACATTCTCGAATGCCATTTTCAAACACTGCCACAAAACAAGGGTTAATTAACATATCACATATTATTACTATACTTTTGATTGACCAATTAAATACCAAATAAACTTAGGTAGGTCATACTAGCGAAGGAATTCCCGCCTCTCCTCCTAGTTCTTATCTCACATCTTAGCCAGGATCATATCCTAAGCTTTGATACCAACTATAGCGCCCCCCAAAATTAGGTATATCGTCCACCCATCTTGGGTCGCCACTTACATGGTACATAAATCCAAATACAACTTAATTATACAACCGTCGGTACAATACGACAAAACATAGCCTGTGAGTTTGAATACAAATATTATCTACTAGAGATTATACAAACTCAAAAGGAGTCCTCATTACAATTATTATCACACTATTTCACGTAATAGTGAGGACTACTAATGCACCATCTAGGACCATCACTGCTTCCCCGACTAGTCCTGGGCCCACGCTCTCATTTCAAGAGAACAAAGGAAAGAAAGGGTGAGCTCAACTAGCCCAAAGAAGAAATATTATGACTAAGATAATGCAGAATAATTTATCGTTAGCCTTAAACAATGTTAAATTGATAAAATCTAATAAATATCAAGTTTAACTGCAGCGGAACAAGCAATCCATTAAAAGAGTCAAGTAGAGAATAAAATCTACTATCTTTTATGATTTAAAAAGTTTTTCATCACTTTTATCGCAGAGACTCAGCTCAAAAAAAATAATCCACATCATTAATTCATCCATGCACTACAAAGCAAGGATATTATTTAGTATCACGACCACGAATTATCCATGCACTACGGGCCAAAGATAATCGTGTTTTCATCAACCGCCTGATCATGCCATAAAACAATTCATTTTTGCTCCTCGTGAATAGAATCCATAGCCATAATCATACCAAAAAGCGCCCATCAATGCACTACGCCAATGAGGACTTTTAATTTTCACATCATTTGTAACATTACGGTCATGATTACACCGCATAATCCCTGGTCATAATCATAACAAGTCTATCTATGCACTACAGAATGTATGACTTTCAACATAATATAAACACGAGGATGATGACAATGATATAAGAATTCAATAAAACAAGTTCAAGAATTAATTTATCCATGAACCAATAACGTCCAAATTGTCAACATGATACTGCTTTGTAGAGTAAAATTCAAGAATGCTCAGAAGAATATTTCCATGGAAAGATACTGGATGAAGCGCAAATATCAAAGATATTCCACTAATTTCATGGAGTATAGAAGTCAAAATTTTAATCAACTGAGTATAGTACCGAATGGAATAACAAAAGATATCACCATGCATGCGGTACTTCGCATAGACGGTTATTCCAACATAATAATAATAACGGAACCAGTCGTGAAATTCACCGACCGGCAGGATATTCCAATGTAATAATAAATGCGGAATAATAAATGATGGAACCGGTCCCACAGATAAATCTGCATGTGATATTCAAGCGTAATAATAAAGACGGAATAATATAAATGGAACCAGGTCCGGCGTATAGCACAGACAGGATATTCCGATAGAATAATAAAGCAAGAATAATAGAAGAATGTCACCAAGTATAGGGTAGCCCGCGTATACAGGTTATTCCAATAGAACAATAAAGAAATGGAATAACAGTAGTTCTCTTCTTGAATACAAAAGAATAATATCCCTTACCGTAAAATAATACTTGATATAACAGTAGTGAATTAGCAGAAAACTTTTCTTCTATCTCTCTATAGTCTCTCTCTATAGTTTCTCTCTCTAGAGTTTAGTGAATTCGTAAGAAAATAATGAAGGAATGAGCTTCTATTTATAGGAAAATGGAATGCATAGTAACTAACTCATGAACGGTCCAGATTGATTTACTTTAATCTGACGGTCCATATTTAAAGAAAAATCTTTTAAATAAAATATAATATATTCTATTTATATAAAAAGATTTTTACTATGCAAACACTATGCGGGCACTATGCAAACACTATGCATAATAAAATATAATATATTCTATTTATAGAATAACTTTAATAAAGTATTCTGTTTTATATAAAAAGATTTTACTATACAAAACACTATGCATAATAGAATATAATATATTTTATTTATAGAATAACTTTGATAAAGTATTTTGTTTTATATAAAAAGATGTTTCTATTTTATTACGTGAATAAAACAAAACTTCTAAATCAACAATAATTGAATCAAATAATGTGAGATACTATGCAGCAACTATTGTAGCAATAATTGAACAAAACTGAGTGACTTCTCACATAAATATCAATAATCAATACCGTGTGCTACTATGCAACAACGCCAGACATCGTACTTTTACTACCGAGTAGTTCAACGGTATCAACTGTAAAATTTCCGCCGTTATTTTCAATAAAATATTTTTGTCGCTTTCTCAATCCGGCAATAATTCCGTTAATGGGATCCACCAATGATTGTGCCGCTCGCATTTAATATTTCTGCTTAAAACGAATATTCCCCGACCAATCGAATATAATATGACAACTTGCATACTTTGCAAAATTTATAAATATTAACTACAACTATAACATTATCTCAAATTCACACCATAATATAAAAAATTATATTTCGAGAAAATTAATTCTTTATTCATAAAATCTGGGGTTTCACAATACTGTGACGCCCCCAAAATTAGGTATACTACCCATCTTGGGTCGCCAGATACAAGGTACTGAATACAAATACAAACTAATTATACAACAGTCGTGTAAAATACGACTAAAGATATGCTTTGAGTTTGAATACAAATACTGTCCTCTAGAGAGTATACAAACTCAAAAAGAGTCCTCATTACATTTATTATCACACTATTTTACAGAATAGTGAGGACTACTAATGCACCATCTAGGACCATCACTATGTTTCCCCCGACTAGTCCCTGCTACGTTCTCATTTCCTGAAGAGAACAGTGAAAGAAAGGGTGAGCTCAACTAGCCTATTAAAAAATATTATGACTAAGATAATGCAGAATAAATTATCATTAGCCTTCAACAGTATTAAACTGATACAATATAACAACATCAAGTTTAACTGCAGCGGAACAAGCAATCCATTAAAAGAGTCAAGTAGAGAATGAAATCTACTATCTTCTATGATTTAAAAGGTTTTTCATGACTTTTATCGCTGAGACTCAGCTCAATAAATAATCCACATCATCAAATCACCCTCGCACTTTCTGACCAAGGATATTCTTTAAGTATCACGACCACGAATTATCCATGCACTTTCACGGGCCAAAGAGATAATTGTGTTTTCATCAACTGGTCCCGATCATGCCATAAAATAATTCATCTTTGCTCCCTTGGCCGAAGAGAATCCATAGCCATAATCATACCAAAAACTGTCCATCAATGCACTATGGGCCAATGATGACTTTTAATTTTCACATCATTTGTAAGATTATGGTCATGATTATACCGAATAATCCCTGGTCATAATCATACCAAGTCCATCTATGCACTACAGGCCACAGATGACTTTCAACATAATATAAACATGAGGATGATGACAATGATATAAGAATTCAATAAAACAAGTTCAAGAATTAATTTATCTATGAACCAATAACGTCCAAATTGTCAACATGATACTGCTTTAAAGAGTAAAATTCAAGAATACTCAGAAGAATATTTCCATGGAAAGATACTGGATGAAGCGCAAATATCAAGGATATTCCACTAATTTCATGGAGTATAGAAGTAAAAAATTTTAATCAACTGAGTATAATACCGAATGGAATAACAAAAGATATCATCATGCATGCGGTATTTGATCGTATGACGATTATTCCAACAGAATAATAATAACGGAACCAGTCGTGAAATTCACACCGGCGGGATGTTCCAACGAGTAATAATAAATGCGAATAATAAATGATGGAACCGAGTCCTGCAGCGTATAGCAGACGGGTGATATTCCGACATAATAATAAAGATAGAATAATAAAAATGGAACTAGGTCCCACAGATACCATGCATGACGGGATATTTCGGCGAATAATAAAGAGATGAATAATAGAAGAATGTCACCAAGTATAGGGTAGCCCGTCTGAGTTATTTCAATGAATAATAAAGAAATGGAATAACAGAAGTTCTCTTCATGAATACAAAAGAATAATATTCCTTACGAGTGCAACAAATAATATCCCTTACCGTAAAAGAAGAGTATTCCGACTTGTAGGGCGGTGATATACTCGAAGAAAACTTGTACTACGCTCAAAGCTTTCTTAAACTCTAAAGAAATACGCTCAAGATTATAGAAGAAGAACTCTCTCTATAGTTTCTCTCTCTAGAGTTTCAATGAATTCGTAAGAAATAATGACGTAATGAGCTTCTATTTATGAAGAATGGAATGAATAAGTAACCAACCCATGAACGGTCAGTTGATTTACTTTAATCGGATGGTCCATATTTAAAGTAAAATCTTTTAAATAAAATATAATATAATCTATTTTATATAAAAAGATTTTTACTATGCAAACACTTATCTTGAGAACTATGCAAATACTATGCATAATAAAATATAATATATTCTATTTATAGAATAACTTTAATAAAGTATTCATTTTTATATAAAAAGATTTTACTATGCAAAACACTATGCACAATAGAATATAATATATTCTATTTATAGAATAACTTTATAAAAGTATTCTGTTTTATATAAAAAGATTTTACTATGCAAAACACTATGAATAATAGAATATAATGTATTCTATTTATAGAATAACTTTATAAAAGTATTCTATTTTATATAAAAAGCTTTTCTGTTATAATTTCAACCAACGGTCTGAAAAATTAGTACATCTCTTCATGGAATAATATTGTACCCAAAAATAATTTGAACCGAAGAGAAATATATTTTTCGGGTGAATAGTACCCCGTGAATAGTATTTCGGGAATAGTACCCTGTGAATAGTATCCCGACACAAAAAGTGTCCCAAATACCCAAGTGAAAAATACTAGAGTGAATAGTAATCGGGTGAATAGTAACCCGTGAATAGTAACTCGTGAATAGTACTCCGACACGAAAAATATCCCAAATACCCGAGTGAACAATATTTGGGTGAATAGTAATTTAGTAAATAGTAACTCGTGAATAGTAACTCGTGAATAGTACTCCGACACAAAAAGTGCCCCAAATACCCGAGTGAATAATATTCGGGTGAATAGTAATTTAGGTGAATAGTAACTCGTGAATAGTAACTCATGAATAGTACTCCGACACAAAAAGTATCCCAAATACTCGAGTGAACAATACTAGAGTAAATAGTAACCGGGTATTTTATGACAACTTGTCTACTTTGAAAAATTTTCACATATCACCCTTAACTTTAAACTTTTATCAATTTAACTATTTACTAAAATAGAAAATTTGAATACTTTTATTTCATAAAATTTGGGGTCTCACAATCTCCCCTCCTTATGAAATTTCGCCCTCGAAATTTATGTACGTACATGATATTCGAACAGGTGAGGATACCTTGACTTCATTTCAGATTGTACCTTCCCGGTAATTTCCTCTCTATCATGATTTTCTATTTCTCATCTCCAGTATTTCAAATATCATTCTAGAATATAGTTTCAAAATAAGGGGTAATTGACATACCACATAATACCCCTATATTCTGACCGACAATTTAAAATACAAATAAACTTAGGTAGGTCATACTAGCGAAGGAATTCCCCGTCTTTCCCCTCCTAGTTCTTGTCTCACATCTCAGCCAGGGATCATATCCCTAAGCTTTGATACCAACTGTGACGCCCCCAAAATTAGGTATACATCACCCATCTTGGGTCGCCAGATACAAGGTACTAAATACAAATACAAACTAATTATACAACAGTCGTGTAAAATACGACTAAACATATGCTGTGAGTTTGAATACAAATACTGTCCTCTAGAGAGTATACAAACTCAAAAGGAGTCCTCATTATATTTATTATCACACTATTTCACAAAATAGTGAGGACTACTAATGCACCATCTAGGACCATCACTATGTTTCCCCCGACTAGTCCCTGCTACGTTCTCATTTCCTGAAGAGAATAGTGAAAGAAAGGGTTAGCTCAACTAGTCCAGTAAAAAATATTATGACTACGATAATGCAGAATAAATTATCATTAGCCTTCAACAGTGTTAAACTGATACAATATAACAACATCAAGTTTAACTGCAGCGGAACAAGCAATCCATTAAAAGAGCCAAGTAGAGAATAAAATCTACTATCTTCTATAATTTAAAAGGTTTTTCATGACTTTTATCGCTGAGACTCAGCTCAATAAATAATCCACATCATCGAATCACCCCTGCACTACGGCCAAGGATATTTTTTAGTATCACGACCACGAATTATCCATTCACTACGGGCCAAAGATAATTGTGTTTTCATAAACAGTCCTGATCATGTCATAAAACAATTCATCTTTGCTCCCTTGGCCGAAGAGAATCCATAGCCATAATCATACCAAAAACTGTCCATCAATGCACTACGGGCCAATGATGACTTTTAATTTTCACATCATTTGTAAGATTACGGTCATGATTATACCGAATAATCCCTGGTCATAATCATACCAAGTCCATCTATGCACCACAGCCACGAGATGACTTTCAACATAATATAAACATGAGAATGATGACAATGATATAAGAATTCAATAAAACAAGTTCAAGAATTAATTTATCCATGAACCAATAACGTCCAAATTATCAACATGATAATCGCTTTTGTGTAGTAAAATTCAAGAATGCTCGTAAGAATATTTCCATGGAAAGATATCGGATGAAGCGCAATATCAAGGATATTCCACTAATTTCATGGAGTATAGAAGTCAAAATTTTAATCAATCGAGTATAATAAAGAATGGAATAACAAAAGATATTACCATGCATGCGGTAGATTGCGCATGTACTTATTATTCCAACGTAATAATAATAATCGGAACCAAAGTCGTGAAATTCATAATCGGCGAATGTTCCAAATGTAACAATAAATGCGGAATAATAAATGATGGAACCAATCCCAGATATAGCATGATACATGATATTAAAAGCGAATAATAAAGATGAATAATAAAAATGGAACCAGTCCGTACAGATAGCATGTGACGGGATATTACGACAAAATAATAAAGATGTAATAATAGAAGAATGTCACCAAGTATAGGGTAGCCCAGCGTGTCTGAGTTATTCCAACAGAACAATAAAGAAATGGAATAACAGAAGTTCTCTTCTTGAATACAAAAGAATAATATCCCTTACGAGTGTAACAAATAATATCCCTTACCGTAAAAGAAGAGTATTCCGACTTGTAGGGCGATGATATACTCGAAGAAAACATGTACTACGCTCAAAGCTTTCTTAAACTCTAAAGAAATACGCTCAAGATTATAGAAGAAGAACTCTCTCTATAGTTTCTCTCTCTAGAGTTTCAGTGAATTCGTAAGAAATAATGAAAAAAATGAGCTTCTATTTATAGAAGAATGGAATGAATAGTAACCAACCCATGAACGGTCCAGATTGATTTACTTTAATCGGACGGTCCATATTTAAATCAAAATCTTTTAAATAAAATATAATATATTCTATTTTATATAAAAGATTTTTACTATGCAAACACTATCGCAGTGCACTATGCAAAACACTATGCATAATAAAATATAATATATTCTATTTATAGAATAACTTTAATAAAGTATTCTATTTTATATAAAAAGATTTTACTATACAAAACATTATGCACAATAGAATATAATATATTCTATTTATAGAATAACTTTATAAAAGTATTCTGTTTTATATAAAAAGATTTTACTATGCAAAACACTATGCATAATAGAATATAATATATTCAATTTATAGAATAACTTTATAAAAGTATTCTGTTTTATATAAAAAGCTTTTCTGTTATAATTTCAACCAACGGTTTGAAAAATTAGTACATCTCTTCATGGAATAATATTGTACCCAAAAATAATTTGGACCGAAGAGAAATATATTTTTCGGGTGAATAGTACCCCATGAATAGTACTTCGGGAATAGTACCCTGTGAATAGTACCCCGACACAAAGTGTCCCAAATACCCAAGTGAAAAATACTAGAGTGAATAGTAATCGGGTGAATAGTAACCCGTGAATAGTAACTCGTGAATAGTACTCTGACACGAAAATTACCCCAAATACCCGAGTGAACAATATTTGGGTGAATAGTAATTTAGTAAATAGTAACTCGTGAATAGTACTCCGACACAAAAAGTGCCCCAAATACCCGAGTGAATAATATTCGTGAATAGTAATATAGGTGTGAAGAGTAACCCGTGAATAGTAACTCGTGAATAGTACTCAGACACAAAAAGTGCCCCAAATACTCGAGTGAACAATACTAGAGTAAATAATAGCAACCGGTATTTTATGACAACTTGTCTACTTTGAAAAATTTTCACATATCACCCTTAACTTTAAACTTTTATCAATTTAACTATTTACTAAAATAGAAAAATTGAATACTTTTATTTCACATTATGTTCTACTTGACTCTTCTAATGGATTGTTGATTCCGCTGCAAATATGGTTGAAAAGTTTTATTATCTACCATATATTCTAAATCTCTGATTTATTCTGATAAAGGCTGTTGATAAATTAATTATCTTAGTCATGATATTCTTTACTGGGCTAGTTGTGCTCACCCTTTTGCTTCACAATTTCTTTCAAGTAAAAAGAGTGTAGCTGGGTCGAGCGGGGATAATAGGGAAATAGTGTGATGGTTCGAGACTGTCGAAGTTTCTTAATACATTATAAAACAACATGACATGCAACAGATAATTGTATTGAAGACCTAAGATGTGTGTGTCGTATTTTATATATCACATAATAATTGATTTTGGCAAACAACAATAGGGTGATGAAAACCCGACTTTGAAAGCGTTAAAAGTGCACCTCATTAGAATGAATATGATAGTAATCTTCTCGTTCTTCTTTGGAGTCTTAAAATATTTGTTGTTGTATTTTATATGGCATTGTAACAATTTGAGTTTGGATACTGTCTACGAGACAATATTGTATTAAAACTCACAGTTAACTGTGGTCGTATTTTATACGACAGTTCAACAGTTGTATAAATGGAGTTTGTATTTGATTTTTATAATGTGATATCTGGCGACTCAGAATGGGTGATGTATACATATTCTTGGGGGCGTCAAAATTGGTATCAGAGCTTAGGGATATGGTCGCTGGCGGAGGTTAGAGTCTAGAAGTAGGAGGGGGAGACGAGTAATATACTTCACTAGTGTGTGACATACCTAAGCTAAAATTGTTTACTTGATAAATTGACAAATTATGATATGTTAGTTAACCTTTGTTTTGAAGGTATATTTTAGAATGATATCTGAAATACAGGAGATGAGCAATGGGAAAATTATAATACAGAGGAAATAATCGGGAAGGTATAATCCAAAAAGAAAGTAAGGTATTCTCATCTCTTCGAATATCAGGTACGTACGTAAATTTCGAGGGCGAAATTTCATAAGGAGGGGAGATTGTGAGACCCCGAATTTTATGAAATAAAAGTATTCAATTTTTCTATTTTGGTAAATAGTTAAAATTGATAAAAGGTTAAAGTTAAGGGTGATATGTGAAAAAAAAAATTCAAAGTAGACAAGTTGTCATAAAATACCCGGTTACTATTCACTATAGTATTATTCACTCGAGTATTTGGGACACTTTTTGTGTCGGAGTACTTTTCACGAGTTACTATTCACAGGTTACTATTCACCCAAATTACTATTCACTCTAATATTGTTTACTCGAGTATTTGGGACACTTTTTGTGTCAGAGTTACTATTCACGAGTTACTATTCATGGGTTACTATTCACCCAAATTACTATTCACTCTAGTATTATTCACTCGAGTATTTGGGATACTTTTTGTGTCAGAGTACTATTCATGAGTTACTATTCACGGGGTACTATTCACCCAAAAAATATATATTTCTTTTCGGTCCAAATTATTTTTTAGTACAATATTATTCCATGAAGAGATGTACTAATTTTTCAGACCGTTGGTTGAAATTATAACAGAAAAGCTTTTTATATAAAACAGAATACTTTTATAAAGTTATTCTATAAATAGAATATATTATATTATATTATGCATAGTGTTTTGCATAGTAAAATCTTTTTATATAAAAATGTAATACTTTTATAAAGTTATTCTATAAATAGAATATATTATATTCTATTGTGCATAGTGTTTTCATATAGTAAAATCTTTTTATATAAAAAATGTAATAGTTTATTAAAGTTATTCTAAAAATAGAATATATTATATTTTATTATGCATAGTGTTTGCATAGTGCTCGCATAATGTTTATTAGTAAAAATCTTTTTATATAAAATAGAATATATTATATTTTATTTAAAAGATTTTCCTTTAAATATAGATCATCCGATTAAAGTAAATCAACTGACCGCTCATGGGTTGGTTACTATTCATTCCATTCTTCTATAAATAAAGCTCATTCCTTCATTATTTCTTACTAATTCAATTTGAAACTCTAGAGAGAAACTATAGAGAAATTCTTCTTCTATAATCTTAAGCGTATTTCTTTAGAGTTTAAGAAAACTTTGAGAGTAGTGCAAGTTTTCTTCGAGTATATCCTCGCCTACTAGTCGGAATACTCTTATTTGAAAGGTAAAGGGATATTATTATGGTAAGGGATATTATCCGTTGTAAAATTAAAGGGTGTTATTCTTCGTATTCATGAATAGAACTTCATTATTCCATTCTTTATTATTCTGTTGGAATAACTCAGATGCATCTGCCACCCTATACTTGGTGGAATGACTTGTATATGCGGTTTACCCAATACTTGGTGATCTTCTTCTTCGTTATTCCATTCAGTATTATTATGTTGGAATAACTGCTTATCTTAATCTGCATACTTGGTGAAATTCTTTTTTTATTGTTCGGTTCTTTATTATTCTGTTTAATATCCTCGCTTGCAATTTCACCTGACCTGGTTCCATTATTTATTATTCCGTATTTAATATTCTGTCAGAATATCCTGTTGGTGTGAATTTCACCTGACCTGGTTCCATTCTTTATTATTCTGTTGGAATAACTTTGTATACGTGATTCTAGTATACAGTGAAGTCTGTTGTTATTCCATTCTTTATTATTCTGTTGGAATAACCTGTATACGTGGATTACCGTATACCTGGTGAAGTCTGTTGTTATTCCATTATTTATTATTTCATTCTTTACTATTCTGTCAGAATATCCTGTCTATACGTTTTACGACGGACCTGGTTCTATTATTTATTATTCCGCATTTATTATTTTGTTGGAATAACCTGTCTGTGCGGATTACACACACATGGTGAAATTCTTCAGTTATTCCATTCTTTATGATTATGTTGGAATAACCTGTCTATGCGAAGAACTGCATACATGATGAAATTCTTTTATTATTCCATTCTTTATTATTATGTTGGAATAACCTGTCTATGCGAAGTAATGCATACATGGTGAAATTCTTTTATTATTCCATTCTTTATTATTATGTTGGAATAACGTGTCTATGCGAAGTACTGCATACATGGTGAAATTCTTTTATTATTCCATTCTTTATTATTATGTTGGATACTGTCTACGAGACAATATTGTATTAAAACTCACAGTTAACTGTGGTCGTATTTTATACGACAGTTCAACAGTTGTATAAATGGAGTTTGTATTTGATTTTTATAATGTGATATCTGGCGACTCAGAATGGGTGATGTATACCTATTTTTGGGGGCGTCACATTATCAAAATATTAAAAGTCCTTAATCATAACTTAAAATATTTTTAATTCATTTATATCCTTATTAAATGATTTTTAAATAAATAAAACTATTTTTAAACTATTTATTTAATATAATTATTAAATAAATCTAATATCATTTAATATTAAATTATTAATAAAATTTTCCTTTAAATATCAAAATTTATAATTTATAACTTAAAATATCTTTAAACACTTTATTTTTATTTTAAATGATTTTTATAATATTAAAATCAATTTTAAAATAATTTATTTAATATAATTATTAAATAATTCTAATATCATTAATAGTAAATAATTAATGAAATTTACCTTTTAATATTGAAAGTTATATTTTATAACTTAAAATATTTTTAAACTATTTATATTCATTTAAAATGATTTTTCAAATATTAAAATCATTTTTAAACTAATTTATCTAATATAATTATTAAATAAATCTAATAGCATTAATATTAAAATATTAATATTTTCATGACAAAATATCAAAAGTTATATTTTATAACTTCAAATATTTTTATAATCCTTTAAATTATTTTTATATGATTTTTAAATCATTAATTCTATTTTTCAAAATTTATTTAATACATTTATTAAATAACTTTAATTACCATTAATATTAATTAATTAATGAAATTCATCACAAAATATTAAAAGTTACATTTATAACTCAAAAATATTTTTAAACACTTTATTCTTATTTAAAATAATTTTTATAACATAAAAATCATTTTTCTCCAATTTAATTAATACACTAATTAAATAAATTAAATACCATTAATATTCAAATACTTATAAATATTAATGAAAAATATCTCAAATAATTAAAATTTATTTTTCATAATTTAAAATAATTTTTAAAATCATTTTTGAAATTTTTAGAATTTATTTTCTATTTTTAATCATTTTTCAAAAATTCAGAAAATTAAATCTGTCACTGTAGCCTTTAGCGACGCTTTCTGTCACTATTGGTGTTCTTGAGGCTCAAGAACACTGACAGTCAGTTGCTAAGGGGCCAAATTTGACCGATCGTGACCCAGTGCTCAAGATGTTTCTAGGCGAGGTCTTGTAATGATCGTGTAGTATGAATGTAATGCTACATGAATCATCAACTAACAGGGCCTAAATATAACATACAAGCAAGATCTGAAGGTACAAAGTGGTTGTCAGATCCTTCCTGGGTTTTCTGGGTTACCCAGAAACCAAGGCAGAGCTTGATAGCTACTTTGTGCCTTAATTAAATCGAGTTCTGTGTGATTATATGGTGGTCCAATGGTTCCAGTGCGTAGCCAACATACAAGTGAACAGGTCTAACATATAAAATTGATCTAAACGCATCAAAAAATCTAGATCCATGCCGGTCAAAGTCTGTCAGAGACGGTGTTCTTGATTTTCTGGATATTCCAGAAAACGATTCTCGTGATCATCCCAGCTACTTTGACCATCCACTTCATCCATCTTGTTTATTGTTTAATAGATCTAAAGGCATGAATTTGTAGTCCATATATCATACTATAACCTAGATACAACAACAAGATCAAATCCATAAACATACGAGAGATCTAGATGCACAAACAAGCTGTCAGACGGTTCTGGGCATGAACTGGGTTACCCAGAAAATCGAAAGTCATGGTCGGTCAACGACGTTTGACCACGAATAACTTTCAAACTAGACATCAATTGACTCTGATTCTTTTTTTAGATTAACGACTACATTACCAGCTACACATAACAACTTAAAAACAACAAAAAGCATAATCGACCAAAGATCTGTGGCCACTGACATTTGTTGTCAGACCACAGTTTAACTTTTTTCCAGATTTTGCAAAAACTCAAATCCAAGCCTCTAGATGTTATGGATCTAACATCTAGCAACCCAGATCATCATTAGACACCTTATATAACATGTTTAACAAAAAAATCTAACATTTAACAACAAAATTATGGACAGAAATCATGGCTAGGGTTTATATCTTCTTTGATCAATTGATGATTCTAGGCCATTGATTTGGTTATGGTGTTCGTGGGGCTTGGTTTGTGACTGATCTTAGCAAGGAATTTCGGAGGTGAGAGCTTGAGAGGGACTTGTAGGTGTAATGTGATCAAATGAGCAATAAAATGACTTTTTCTCTCTCTTGGATCTATTTATATAATGTTGTAATGCATGGTTGAGATCTGTTGGCTGATATGTGTTGCATTTCAGTCACATAGAGAAGTCAAGGGTTGGCCAACAACTCCAACACTTGGCAAAATCCAATAATGCAAGAAGGGTATTTTGGTCTTTTTGCATGGAAATTTAATGGCATTCTTGTCATTTGGCAAATCCTTAGGGTTTGACCCTTAGGGTTTAGCCCTAAGGTTTAGCATAAATCATTTGTAGGATTTCCAATTAGGGTTTCACACAAAAAAATTAAATAAATTTTAGTTTCTAAAATGAAAATTAGGGTTTCCTAATTATGATTAATTTTCTAATTACATTATACGTGAACATTAGTGTTTTTGTGTCCACTAATTAGCATTTAGCTTACAATTAACAAATTAGGGTTACCAATTTTAGAATTAGGGTTTCTAGTTAATTACGGTTTCCAAAATTTATTAGGGTTTTCCTAATTAACAATTGTAATTCTAATACTTGTTAATTAATCACATTAATACAATTACCAATCAATCTTGAACTCTAATTTGAGTTTCAAATTGGGGTTTAGCATTTAAAATTAGGGTTTTTAATAACTTAGGGTTTTCTAAAAATCATTTAGGGTTTCTAATTTTTAATTATGGTTTACCTAATTAATCATTTAATACACAACATAATTTATATAACACAGTTATATAACAGTCTTAAACTCATAATTGAATTTCAATTTAGGGTTTCCCACCGTAAAATTAGGGTTTTCAAATATTGTACCATAATTGACCAATCATTATCAGTCCACACATATACAGTACTTAATCATAGTACTGGAAAATCAAAATATAATTAATATTATATTATTATTCTTATTTCTTGATCAAAATCCAAAATTAGGGTTTGAATTCCATATCTGATTTACTCTTCCATAATTAACCTTAATAATTAAGGTAAAATAATTAACTTAATAATCTGTAAAAATTCATATAATAACATAATTGTTATAATTATTCATATTTAACATTATTAATTAAGTTAAAATAATTAACTTAATTAAACTAGCATAACTTCATATATTAAAATAGATTAATTATTATATTAATTCTAATAATCATTTCATATATTATTTAAATAATATATAATTATATTTTCATTGAAAATAAATAATTAAGACATTTCTACTATAAAATTAAATATTAAAAAATAAACTTTATAATAATCAATAATTCTAAAATAAAATTATTTGTAAATATTCATGTAATAAATATATTTTTATTTATCACATAAATACATATACACATTATCTTGTACAAAATCCTCATCTTTAAAATAAAAAAAATTTATACTGCAAAATTTCGATTTATTTATATAGAAAATATCGTGTTGTTACATTCACCTCCCTTATAAAGA
Organism: Panax ginseng; assembly: GCA_020205605.1. Classification (NCBI taxonomy): domain Eukaryota; kingdom Viridiplantae; phylum Streptophyta; class Magnoliopsida; order Apiales; family Araliaceae; genus Panax; species Panax ginseng. The sequence continues at coordinate 42,369,793 of CM035143.1, forward strand.
TTCCGTCCCTAATCACCGCTTTTAAAACCTATACATACCAGTAAGTACATAGCATACACAATCATTTAAGTAGATCTCGATCATAATTTGATCGAATCGATCTTTAACTATTCACATAAAGCTTATCTATTCGCTTATACTTAAAATTTGATTTCTAAAAGAACTCAAATTCCTCCTTCAAAATAATTTATAAAATAATTTTACTATATATAAGAAAATAATATATAAGAAAATAATATTGATTAGAATAATACCGAGTTGCATCCCTACCACCACGATATCTTGAACGGTCATGTTGAAGACGCTTGTGGTTGATTTCGTTGGTTTGTTTGTTGATGTTGGTCACGTTGTCGCCAATGTCCTGCTGCCTTTTCCCGTATTCGCATTCCTTTCCTCTCATCTCCTTCTTGGACAGTCTTCCACCTTATACTCCATTGATTCACACTTAAATTACGCAGACTTTCCCTTTATCTCCTTTCCTTTTATCGTATAGGTGACAAAACCATCTTTTGCCCCTTCGTTACCTTAGCTATCACAAATGCGTCAACATGGTCAGTTGATCTTCCGAATCCCGGCAGTATGATGGCCTTGAAGTCTTTGACGTTCGTCAATCGATTATCTGGCTGATCTTCTGGCGTCTAGCATTCCGTTCTGCATAGCTTGATCGTCCATATTCACAAAATTTTGTATCGGGTCTGGTTATCTTCCAGCTTTGTTGTCCTATTTTTCTGTCCGTGTATTTCGTTTTCATCTCCTTGGCGGCATTATCATAAATTATTCTTTATTAACTTACATTCTAAGCCTTATCGTATACGCTTAACATATAACGCGAAATTTTCTATTCAAATAGTCATGTACTCAAAATATTAGATTTTGAAAATTTGGCTTTCTGCATTAACCAGTACTCATATAATTAACTACTATCTTTATACCAACTTATTTCATTAATCCATCATAGACTCATATTCATAACACTTGACATACCATATCATATACTACTTTAATCATCCGTTATCCCTTTGTGACTCAAAAGTCGGGAATCGCTACCACAACTTATACAAAATTTGAAAAATATTACCTTATACAAACATACCTATCATATACTTAACATAGAATCATACCTATTGAAGTAATACTAGTACTACTTATTTCTTACGCCTCCACTAAGGATCAATTGCTTAGTAATCTGTTTATTCCCATTATCTTCAATAATCCATTCACACCTACTATACCTAGTTCGCCCAACTTACCACACATTATGAGTTTAAGAACTCACCACAAGCATATGAGTTTAAGAACTCGACATTGACCACATATTCTTTAACTATATCCTACCTATATGCTATACTATCGTTTCAGGGTCTGGTACTATACTTTTCAAAACAACTACATCATTGAGGTAGCTTTCAATGTGAGCCTCTATTTCAGCTATTGGCTTTGATATTGGCTCAGTCATGGAAGTTGACTTCTTCTTTACGACCTGAGGGTATCCTAATCCTTTTCTATCTGACATCTACACACAAACTATCTTGATTATCACTTAATATATACACACAACAATTAATAATTTTATATAAGTTATCTTTTATTTTTGTTTGATGATGAATTTATTCAATTCTTCTCCTTATAAACTCTATATGAGTTATTTGTATTTTTAACGTTTCCATTTGTTCTAAGGTTATAGCCTAAGGTCTAACCCACCTAAGGTTTCAAACCCTAAGCTCTGATACAATGTTGTGACGCCCCCAAATTCAGGTACTTGAAACCCGAACTCGGTATTTCACGATACCATTTCTATGAGCGGAATAATACTAATAATAATAACAATAATATAAAAATCAAACTTAATTTACATATATCAGAGTCTAATCCCAAGTACGTAACCTTTAATATAATTCCTTACATGATAGATAATACATATCATTGTCTTAATACAGTTTAACTATTACAAAAGATACGATTACACATATTCGTTTTGCTTTCCTTTTCCCCTTGTTCTTGGCTGAACCTTCTAGCTGTTCACACTTAGCTGAAAATATTTAAATTAAGCAAGGATGAGCATTTGAGTGCCCATCAAGTAAAAACAATTAGAAATATAAGTAGCTAAAAGAAATAAATGTTTTCTTTGTACATCACTTCTACAACGAATTTATAGTTGTGAAGTAAACTGAACCGATAATAATAACATAACAATTCTATCTCCAAATTTGGAAACTACATATTGACTATATATAAGGTTTAGTTGACATACTATGAACATTGTTTTAAATTTTCGATAGGGTTTAGCAGAACTTCATCTGCAAACCGTCATAACTTACGGGCGCGAGGGTGACCATCCCAATGAGCCCTGTATTGATCAATACTACATTACAAGAACGATAGGATCATTCACTATGTCCGCCTTGGGCGCATAAAAGTTTTCCCGTGATCCGGATGTTCATACTTAGTCTAGAATCCAAACCAAAACAATTTGATTGGATACAAAAATGTTTTTATCATATTCAACGACATTTCAAATTTATGTCTAGTCAGTGATCAAATAGCTTAGCAGACTATATATATATATATATATATCAACATGTGATTAAATACAATGATTATCCAAGTGGGGACACTTGTATAACCATATATAGAAATTAACGAGCAATGTAATATATATATCCGAATTATCATATACTAACATGTTGATAAACAATGATCTGATATAGAATATATCACAATAGGGTTAATAATATAGCATAATAATAATATAATTAAAACTTCTTACTCATGTCCATTGTGATAAAGGAAATGCAAAGGTAAGATACTTGCACGATCTACCGCTTACGATTCAGTAACTTAGTTCTATCTTTATATAACACCTATTAGTAATAAGATCATTTGATCTATTAGAATAACATACTATAACACATAGCACTGCTTATTGCATTCAACACATAACCTAATCACATTGTCACATATGTTCTACAACCATTGAATCACAAATAAATACATATATAATCAAATTATCTAAGTCCGATCAATTTCTCGAAATACGCTTGCAAAATTTTACTTTTATCGCAATTATCGAGTCTAAGACTCTATCCTCGTAGTTCAATATTTGTAAGTATCACCATATTATTTTTAAATGACTTATAATAATTTTTAAACATTTATTATAATAAATTATGAATTTTCAAACACCTAATCCTAATTAAATGATTTAAATATTAAATAATTCTATTATCATTAATATTTAATTAATATTAATCTATTAATAAAACCATTGCCAAAATGTTAAAGTTATTTATAATAACTCAAAATACTTTTAAAGTATTAATATTACCCTTAAATGATTTTTAAAAGGAATTAAAATCATTTTTAAATAATTATCATTAATATTAAAGTATTAATGTATTACTTATCAAAATATTAAAAGTCCTTAATCATAACTTAAAATATTTTTAATTCATTTATATCCTTATTAAATGATTTTTAAATAAATAAACCTATTTTAAAACTATTTATTTAATATAATTATTAAATAAATCTAATATCATTCAATATTAAATTATTAATGAAATTTTCCTTTAAATATCAAAATTTATAATTTATAACTTAAAATATCTTTAAACACTTTATTTTCATTTTAAATGATTTTTATAATATTAAAATCAATTTTAAACTAATTTATTTAATATAATTATTAAATAATTCTAATATCATTAATAGTAAATAATTAATGAAATTTACCTTTAAATATTGAAAGTTATATTTTATAACTTAAAATATTTTTAAACTATTTATTTTCATTTAAAATGATTTTTCTAATATTAAAATTATTTTTAAACTAATTTATCTAATATAATTATTAAATAAATCTAATACCATTAATATTAAAATATTAATATTTTTCATGACAAAATATCAAAAGTTATATTTTATAACTTAAAATATTTTTATAATCCTTTAAATTATTTTTATATGATTTTTAAATCATTAATTCTATTTTCATAATTTATTTAATATATTTATTAAATAACTTTAATTACCATTAATATTAATTAATTAATGAAATTCATCACAAAATATTAAAAGTTACATTTATAACTCAAAAATATTTTTAAACACTTTATTCTTATTTTAAATAATTTTTATAACATAAAAATCATTTTTCTCAATTTAATTAATACACTAATTAAATAAATTAAATATCATTAGTATTCAAATACTTATAAATATTAATGAAAAATATCTCAAATAATTAAAAAAAATCATAATTTAAAATAATTTTTAAAATCATTTTTGAAATTTTTAGAATTTATTTTCTATTTTTAATCATTTTTCAGAAATTCAGAAAATTAAAATAATTAAATTTGTCGCTGTAGCCTTTAGCGACGCTTTCTGTCACTGTTGGTGTTCTTGAGGCTCAAGAACAATGACAGTCAGTTGTTAAGGGGCCAAATTTGACCGATCGTGACCCAGTGCTCAAGATGTTTCTGGGTGGGGTCTTGTAATGATCGTGTAGTGTGAATGTAATGCTACATGAATCATCAACTAACACGACCTAAATATAACATACAAGGAAGATCTGAAGGTACAAAGTGGTCGTCGGACCATTCATCGGGTTTTCTTCGGTTACCTGTAAACCCAGTGAGCTTGATAGCTACTTTGTGCCTTAATTAAATCGAGTTCTGTGTGATTATATGGTGGTCCAATGGTTCCAGTGTGTACCCAACATACAAGTGAACAGATCTAACATATAAAATTGATCTAAACGCATCACAAAATCTAGATCCATGCCGGTAAGAGACAGTGTTCTTGATTTTCTGGAAATTCCAGAAAATGATTCTCGTGATCATCCCAGCTACGTTGACCATCCACTTCATCCATCTTGTTTATTGTTTAATAGATCTAAAGGCATGAATTTGTAGTCCATATATCATACTATAACCTAGATACAACAACAAGATCAAATCCATAAACATACGAGAGATCTAGATGCATAAACAAGCTATCAGACGGTTATTGGCATGAACTGGGTTACCCAGAAAATCAAAAGTCATGGTCGATCAACGACTTTTGACCACGAATAACTTTCAAACTAGACATCAATTGAATCTGATTCTTTTTGTAGATTAACGACTACATTACCAGCTACACATAACAACTTAAAAACAACAAAAAGCATAATCGACCAAAGATCTGTGGCCACTGACATTTGTTGTCAGACCACAGTTTAACTTTTTTCTAGATTTTGCAAAAACTCAAATCCAAGCCTCTAGATGTTATGGATCTAACATCTAGCAACCCAGATCATCATTAGACACCTTATATAACATGTTTAACAAAAAAAATCTAACATCTAACAACAGAATTATGGACAGAAATCATGGTTAGGGTTTATACCTTCTTTGATCAATTGATGATTCTAGGCCACTGATTTGGTTATGGTGTTCGTGGGGCTTGGTTTGTGACTGATCTTAGCAAGGAATTTCGGAGATGAGAGCTTGAGAGGGACTTGGAGGTGTAATGTGATCAAATGAGCAATAAAATGACTTTTTCTCTCTCTTGGATCTATTTATATAATGTTGTAATGCATTGCTGAGATCTGTTGGCTGATATGTGTTGCATTTCAGTCACATAGAGAAGTCAAGCGTTGGCCAACAACTCCAACAACTCCAACACTTGGCAAAATCCAATAATACAAGAGGGGTATTTTGGTCTTTTCGCATGGAAATTTAATGGCATTCTTGTCATTTGGCAAACCCTTAGGGTTTGACCCTTAGGGTTTGATATAATGTTATAGTTGTGGGTAATATTTATAAATTTTGCAAAGTACGTAAGTTGTTATATAATATTCGATTGGTCTGGGAATATTCGCTTTTATCGTGGGAATATTCGCATAAATGAGCACAATCATTGGTGGACCTCATGAACGGAATTATTGTCGGATTGAGAAAACGACAAAAATATTTTTATGAGAATAACGGCGGAAGTTTTACCGTTAAACCAGTTGAACTACTCGGTAGTAAAAGTACAGTAATACGCGTGGTTGCATAGTAGCACATGGTATTTATTATTGATGTTTACGTGATAAGTCACTCAGTTTTATTTTATTAGTATTATTAATGTAATAAAACAAAATAAACTTTTTATATAAAACAGAATACTTTTATAAAGTTATTCTATAAATAGAATATATTATATTCTATTATGCATAGTGTTTTGCATAGTAAAATCTTTTTATATAAAAATGAATACTTTTATAAAGTTATTCTATAAATAGAATATATTATATTTTATTATGCATAGTGTTGCATAGTGCCTACATAGTGTTTTTGCATAGTAAAATCTTTTTATATAAAATGTAATACTTTTATAAAGTTATTCTTTTATTAGATTATAAATAGAATATATTATATTTTATTTAAAAGATTTTGCTTTAAATATGGACCATCCGATTAAAAGTAAATCAATCTGACCGCTTCATGAATTAGTTACTATGCGCGGTCCATTCTTCTATAAATAGAAGCTCATTCCTTCATTATTTCTTACGAATTCAATTTGAACTCTGAGAGAGAAACTATAGAGAGAGTTCTTCTTTTATAATCTTGAGTGTATTTCTTAAGAGTTTAAGAAAGCTTTGAGCGTAGTGTAAGTTTTCTTCGAGTATATCCTCGCCTCTACCAAATGGAATACTCTTCTTTCAAAGGTAAGGGATATTATTTGTTGTACTAAATAAGGGGTATTCTTTCTTTCTTATTCGTGAAGAGAATTTATGTTATTCCATTCTTTATTATTCTGTTGGAATAACCTGTATACGCGGGATACCCTATACTTGGTGAAATTCTTCTGTTACTCCATTTTTTTATTATTCTGTTGGAATAACCTGTTTATGCGAAGTACCGCATACATGGTGAAATTCTTCTAATATTCCGTTCTTTATTATTCTGTCGAAATATCCTGTCGGTGCGTTTACGTTGGACCTGGTTTCATTATTTATTATTCTGTTGGAATATCCTGTCTGTGCGTTAATGCCGGACCTGGTTCCATTATTTATTATTCTGTTGGGAATAACTTGTCTGTGCAGTCTATCGCACTCATAGTGAATCCTTCTGTTATTCCATTCTTTATTATTCTGTTGGAATAACATGTCTATGTGGATTACCACATGCATAGTGAATGACCCTTCGTATTCATTAAATTGTGGAAATGAACTGTCTACGTGGATTATCGCATGGCGGGTGAAAATCCATTGTAGTTGGTTAAAGTTTTGGCTTCTATACTCCATGAAATTAGTGGAATATCCTTGATATTTTCACTTCATCCAGTATCTTTTCATGGAAATATTCTTTTGAGCATTCTTGAATTTTTACTCTACAAAGCAGTATAATGTTGATAATTTGGACGTTATTAGTTCCTAGATAAATTAATTCTTGAACTTGTTTTATTTAATTCTTATATCTTTTTCATCATCCTCATGTTTATAATATGTTGAACGTCATTTGTGGCCTGTAGTGCATAGATGGACTTGGTATGATTATGACCAGGGATTATTCGGTATAATCATGACCGTAATGTTACAAATGATGTGGAAAAAGTCATCATTGGCCCGTAGTGCATTGATGGACAGTTTTTGGTATGATTATGGCTATGGATTCTATTCGGCCAAGGGTGCAAAAATGAATTGTTTTATGGCATGATCAGGACCGTTGATGAAAACACAATTATCTTTGGCCCGTAGTGCATGAATAATTCGTGGTCGTGATACTAAAGAATATCCTTGGCCTGTAGTGTGACGCCCCCAAAATAGGTATACATCACCTATTCTGAGTCGTCAAATACATGGTACAGAATACAAATACAACTTAATTATACAACTGTCGTGTAAAGTACGACAAAACATAAGCTGTGAGTTTTAATACAAATATTGTCGTCTAGACAATATACAAACTCAAATTCAATATTATTAAATTTATTTTCCACTATTTCACTGAATAGTGAGGACTACTAATGCTATCATCCGCCCGGCTACTCCATTCCCCGACTAGTCCCTCGCGTACGCTCATTTCTCAAGAGAACAATAAAAGTAAAAGGGTGAGCTCAACTAGCCAAGAGGGAAATATTATGACTAGATAATGCAGAATATATTATCGTTAGCCTTCAACAGTGTTAAACTGATACAATATAACAACCATCAAGTTTAACTGCAGTGGAACAAGCAATCCATTAAAAAGTCAAGTAGAGATAAAATCTACTATCTTTTATGATTTAAAAGGTTTTTTCATCACTTTTATCATTGGGACTCGACTTAATAAATAATCCACATCATCGAATCACCCCTGCACTACGGCCAAGGATATTCTTTAGTATCACGACATCAATTATCCATGCACTACGGGCCAAGAATATTTGTGTATTCAATAATGGTCATGATCATGCCAACAACTGTCCATCAATGCACTACGGGCCAATGAGGACTTTTACCACATCATTTGTAACATTACGGTCATGATTACACCGAATAATCCCTGGTCATAATCATACCAAGTCCATCTATGCACTATAGGCCACAAATGACTTTCAACAAAATATAAACATGAGGATGATGACAATGATATAAGAATTCAATAAAATAAGTTCAAGAATTATTTTATCCAGGAACTAATAACGTCCAAATTGTCAACATGATACTACTTTATGGAGTAAAATTTAAGAATGCTCGGAAGAATATTTACATGAAAAGATACTGGATGAAACGCAAATATTAAGGATATTCCACTAATTTCATGTATTATAGAAGTCAAAACTTTAACCAACTGAGTATAATAAAGAATGGAATAACAAAAGAAATCACCAAGCATGCGATAGACCAAGACAAAAGGCGAAAGTTATTCCAATGTAATAATAAATAACGGAATCAGTCCGATGTAAAAGGCACGCATAAGATATTCCAACGAAATAATAAAGATTTAATCGTCCTGCCAGAAAACGCATGCATACATGATATTCCAACAGAATAATAAAGATGGAATCGTCCCAAAGTAAACGCATGCATGTGATATTCCAACAGAATAATAAAGACGGAACCAGTCCCAGTAGAACGCATGCATGTGATGTTCCAATAGAATAATAAATAACGGAATCAGTCCCACAGAAAATGCATAAACAGGATATTCCAATGTAATAATAAAGACTAAATTAGGTCCCATGTAAACGCATGCATGAGATATTCCAACGTAATAATAAAGATTTTAATCAGTCCCACAAAAACGCATGAACAAGATATTCCAATGTAATAATAAAGATGTAACCAGTCCCAAGATAGAACGCATGCATGGGATGTTCCAATGTAATAATAAATAATGGAATAACAGAAGTTCTCTTCATGGATAAGAAAGAAATAATACACCCTACCTTAGAAAAACTGGATACTAGAATAGTGAGGTAGCAGACTTCTCTTCTTCTTTCTATAATTTCTCTCTATAATAATCGCTCTAAAGCTTTTTTGAATTGGTGAGAAATGAAGGAATAATGAGCTTCTATTTATAGAAAAATATAGTTTCGATAATTGCACGTTTTGGGGCTCGAAAAACTACAGTACAATACCTTCATCTATACCTCTATTTTTAATTTAGTCATGGAAGTATTATCAAACTTGCACCACCTCCCCTAATAGTAAATAATGTGATTCAATAGTAAATTATGTGAATCAATAGTTCTAGACATGTGAAAATATGAATTACAGTATAGTACCTCCATCTATACCTCCATTTTTAACTTAGTCATGCAAGTATTATCAATCTTGCACCAACTCCCCTAATAGTAACAAGAATGTGAAACAATAGTATACACATGTGAACAAATAGTTATAATCATGTGAAATAATAGCAATTAATTGCTCATTTATCCAGTTAAATACCCGATTAATCAATATAACCTCCAGGACATCAATTATTATCGAAATAATTGTCAATTTTCACTAACACAAATAATTCCAAAGACAATGAAACCATTTTTATCAAAATATAAATTTTGAAATTTCAAGTTTGACTTTTCCTAAAAAGTCAACTGCTTACTTTTTCACCAAATAGTGAATTTCGGAAAATTTTGTGTTTATAGACTATTTTACTAATTTCATCGTTCCGGACTCAAATATCACGTCCGCGTCTCCAAATTCAACTCCGAACACAACTTCAATTTTAATAACATTCATCATTAATATTATAACTCACAATATTTATCAACCGGTAGTTCCTGGAAAGGGGCTTTCCAATAAGGATTTCTCTCTATTGGCGCACAATTAGGTGACCAAACCTCTCCTTGATAGAACTTCTAGACATTGTAAATATTGCAATTTAATAATATGAATAACTTTGTCGTCTCAATTATTGATTTAATAAAATAACATATTATGCAGATGATACTATGACAATAATCGAATCAGTAATTTGAGAGATATGATGCAACAATTACTGTAGCAATAATTGAGTATAACTAAGTGACTTCTCACGTAAGCATCAATAATCAATACCATTTGCTACTATGCAACCACGCCAGACATCATGTACTTTTACTACTTAGGGTAGTTCAACAGTTAACGGTAAAACTTCCGCCAATTATTTTCATAAAAGTATTTTTGTCGTTTTCTCAATCCGACAATAATTCCGCTTATGGGTCCACCAATGATTGTGCCGTTGTACAAATATTCCTGTTAAAACGAATATTCCCCACCAATCGAATATTATATAACAACTTGCATGTATTTTTGCAAAATTTGTAAATATTACCCACAACTATAACATTATATCAAATCCACATCATAATATTCAAAAATATATTTCGAGAAAATTTAATCTTTATTCAAAAAGTTGGGGTCTTACAACCTCCCATTCTTATAAAATTTCGTCCTCGAAATTAGGGTGCGTACCTGGTATGTCGAAGAGGTGAGGATACTTTGATTTCATTTCAGATTCTAACTCCCAGGTCATTTCCTCAACATCGTGGTTTCTCCATAAAACTTTGACTTGAGGTATAACCTTGGAGCGTAGAATATGTTCCTTCTTATCCAAGATTTTAACAGGAAACTCTTCATACATTAAATCTTCCTCTATTTCGTCCGATTCTAACTCAATAATGTGGTTCGGGTCTTTCACATATTTACGTAATATGGATATGTGAACAACATTATGAACACGAGACATACTTGGCGGTAACGCAAGTCTATAGGCCACAGTTCCTACATGATCGAGGATTAGAAATGGGCCAATGAATCGAGGGTTGAGCTTTCCTCTCTTTCCAAATCTCGTAACTCCCTTCCATAGAGCAACACGTAATAACACATGATCTCCAATATCGAATTCCACGTCCTTTCGATGAAGATCAGCATAACTCTTTTGTCGATCTTGTGAGGTTTTTATACGTTGTCGGATCGTTTGAATCTTTTCCGTAGTCATACGTACCAATTCCGGTCCCAAAAACGTTGCTTCACTCACGTCATCCCAGCATACTGGAGAACGACACTTTCTTCCATATAACGCCTCAAATGGAGCCATGCCAATACTTGCTTGATAACTGTTGTTGTAGGAAAACTCCACCAATGGTAGGAACTTATCCCAACTTCCCTTGAAGTCAAGGACACAGAGTCTTTATAGATCTTCAAGAGTTTGAATGGTCCTCTCCGACTGCCCGTCCATCTAAGGATGATATGCCAAGCTAAATCGTAAATCCGTGCCCATAGCTTTTTTCAAACTAACCCAAAATCTTGAAGTGAATCTTGGGTCTCGATCAGAAACTATGGATTCTGGCATACCATGAAGTCTTACAATCTCGTTTATGTACATACGAGAAAGATGTTCAAGTGTATAAGTTTCTCGTATAGGTAGGAAAGAGCAGACTTGGTCAATCTATCAACAATGACCCAAATTGCATCTATGCCTTGAGAAACCTTGGGAAGACCAGTAACGAAATCCATAGTAATGTGTTCCCACTTCCATTCTGGAATTTCAAGTGGTTGCAATGGACCGTTTGGTACTTGATGCTCTGCCTTGACTCGTTGACAAGTTAAACACCTTGAGATAAACTCTGCTATCTCTCTCTTCATATTGCTCTACCAAAATGTATGTCAAAGATCACGATACATTTTGGTACTCCCAGGATGGATTGCAAACGGTGTATTGTGCGCCTCCATCATGATTTTATACTTTAAATCAGGGTTGTTAGGAACACAAAGTCTGGAGTTGACTCGAAGTATTCCTTCCTCATCAATTCTTGCTTCCCAGATAGCACCTTCTTGCACTTTCTTCTTCATACGCATTAGCTCCAGTCCAGTAGCTTGGCGCCTTTAACTTTATCGATTAAAGTCGGTTCTACTCGTATGTTTGCCATCATCATGTGGGTCTCTGGAGTCTTTATCTCTAACTCCATCCTTTGCAAGTCATACAAAATGGGCCTTTGCATTGACAATATTGCACTCGTACCCGCATATGATCTTCTACTCAGTGCGTCAGCTACCACGTTCGCTTTTCCAGGATGGTATTGGATGGTATGATCATAATCTTTCAATAGTTCAAGCCAACATCGTTGTCGCATGTTGAGTTCCTTTTGGGTGAAGAAATATTTGAGGCTTTTATGATCCGTGTAGATCTCCACCTTCTCTCCATACAGGTAATGCCTCCAAATCTTAAGCGCAAAAACGACAGCTTCCAACTCTAGATCATGAGTAGGGTAATTCCTCTCATTTTCTTTGAGTTTTCGTGAGGCATAGGCTATGACTTTCCCATGTTGCATGAGAACACATCCTAACACTTTGCCTGAAGCATCACTGTAGATGACAAATCCCTCCGAGCCAGATGGTATTGTCGAGCAGTCTTTGAAATGAGTCTCCTCTTGAGTTCTTGAAAACTCTTCTCACATTCCTCACTCCAACCGAACTTTGTATCTTTCGAGTCAGCTAAGTTAATGGAGTAGCGATTCGAGAAAATCCTTCCACGAATCTCCGATAATAACCAAATTTAATCCGAGAAAGCTACGACTTCTTTGGTCATCGATTTAGGTTGCTCCCACTTTGAATAGCTTCAATCTTTCTTTGGGTCAAGATATTCCATGAGTTGATATCACGTGCCCAAGGAATGCAACTTCCTCGAAGCGAACTCGCATTTCTTCAACTTGGCATATAGCTTGTTTTCACGAAGCTTTTGGAGTATCAGCCTCAAGTGTTACTCATGATCTTCACGGTTTTTGGAATATATGAGGATGTCATCAATAAAGACGATCAAAAAATGATCCAAATATTCCTTGAATACTTGATTCATCATATCCATGAACGCAGCAGGAGCATTAGTCAATCCAAAAGACATGACTAAGAATTCATAATGCCCGCTTTAGTTACGAAGGCGCTTTAGAATATCCTCGATTTTAACCTTCAAATTGATGATATCCTAATGAAGATCGATCTTTGAAAAAATTGTGCTCCTTATAACCGATCAAACAGGTCATCAATACGTGGCAATGGGTACCTATTTTTGATGGTGACGTGATTTAACTTCCGATAATCAATACAAAGTCGCATACTCCCATCTTTCTTCTTCACGAATAGAACAGGAGCACCCCAAGGAGACGTACTAGGACGAATGAAACCAATATCTAACAATTCCTGCAATTAGGTCTTTAACTCCTGAAGTTTAATAGGATCCATTCGATATGGGGCTTTGGAAATGGGTTTTGTACCGGGTTAAAGGTTGATACAAAATTTAACTTCACGCTCTGGGGGTAGGCCATGAAGTTCTTCAGGGAATACGTCAGAAAATTTATTAACAATAGAAATATCCTTCAAATCTGACGTATTTTTGTTTAAATCCGTGACATCAGCTAAGAAAGCTTGACATCCATTTTTCAATAAACGAATAGCTTTATGGCTTGAGATGACCGTGATTGATTTTAATGGTTTGGTCGCTTGAATTTGCATAATAGATTTATTAGGAATATGAAAGCTAACAACCTTACGAAAACAATCAATTTTAGCGTGATAAGTAGTTAACCAATCAATCCCTAGAATCACGTCAAATGCAAGTATTTTTAAGGAGATAAGATCGACAGGTAACGTTCTGTTACCGATTTGAATCAAAAAAAACTTATAAAAAGTGGATGTAATGAAGGTTTCTCCTAATGGATTTTCAACAGATAAGTCAAAGTCTAATTTCTCCGGAGTCAAATTTAAACGTTGAGCGCAAGTAGGAGAAATAAAAGAATGGGTAGAACCGGTATCAAATAAGGTATAGACTTCACTAGAGTTTATGATAAGCTTACCCATGATAACCTCGTTAGGTTCCTTGCTTTACGGGAGGTCACAACAAATGCTCTCCCTTGCACTACTAAGCTTTGACTTTTCTCGGGGACGACCTTTGGTGCATACATCCTAGCCGAATTTGTCTTCTGTGAACGACAAAATCGAGCTAAGTGGCCTTCTCTTCCACAATTATAACATGCTTTGACGGACATCGCGCAGCTTTGACCGATGTGTCCTTCCCTCTCGCATTTGAAGCATATGATAGGTGGTCGCTTCTCCTTCCTTAACAATGGGTGCTAGTCTTTGACGTCTTTCCATCATTGTTGAATCTCCTTTTGAAATATCCATTTTATTGTCTTGGCTATGATTACCACCGAGTGGTTACCATATCCGCATGTTGATTCCCTCCACGTTTGTTGTCACCGCTCGATGATCATTACCATCGTATTTTCATTCTCACGTACGCTTTCTCTTGGTTGCGTTGACTCGTTATCGCGCTCCAATAATCGAGCCCTATTTACAACATCTGAATACAAACATAGTTTATGAGAAATATTATATTGTTGTATCTCCGGTTTCAAACCTCTTAAAAACATTCGGGTCATTCGCTCCTCATTATCAACCAAATGGGATGGCAAGGATAACTCCGCAAATTTAGCCTCGTATTGCGACACGGTCATATTATTTTGTTCCAACTTGATAAACTCCACCTCCTTCTTGTGATTTAATACATTCGGAAAGTACTTGTCGTTGAATGTGCTCTTGGAACTTCTCCCAAGACATCTTGAGTCGTAAAGTCGAGTACGTTTTACGATTCCCACCAATAATCATTTCTTCACGCAACATAAAGGTGGCGAAGAGAACCTTTTTCCTCGGAGCATCCCAAGACATCAAATATCTTGGTTATCTGCTTTATCCATGCTTCGCCTTTAAGTGGTTTTGACTCTCCAATAAACTCGTGGTCCCAGCTCCTTGAACTGCTTGGCGATGACCATCCGAGAGTTGCCGATGTTTCCACTCGCATTTTGGAATGGAGAGTCGCTCTACTTTGATGTTGCATGAATTTCATGAAGCCTCGAAACATTCCATCGTTCATCATTTGGTCAGTGTTGTTGTTTGCATAAGGATTGTCGCCCATTTATGTTCTCAACTTTCTCGGATGCCATTTTCAAATACTGCCACAAAATAAGGGTTAATTGACATGAAACATATTATCCCTACACTCTAACTGACCAATTAAATACAAAATAAACTTAGGTAGGTCATAGTAGCGAAGGAATTCCCCGTCTCTCCCCTCCTAGTTCTAGTCTCACATCTTAGCCAGGGATCATATCCCTAAGCTTTGATACCAACTGTGACGCCCCCAAAATAGGTATACATCACCTATTCAGTTAAATCAAATACATGGTAGAGAATACAAATACAACTTAATTATACAAGCGTCGGTAAAGTAAAAATACGACAAAACATAAGTCGTGAGTTTTAATACAAATATTGTCGCCTGTATAATATACAAACTCAAATTCAATATTATTACATTTATTTTCCACTATTTCACTGAATAGTGAGGACTACTAATGCTATCATCTGGTCCGTCACTCCGTTCCCCGACTAGTCCCTGCTACGTTCTCATTTCCTGAAGAGAACAATAAAAGTAAAAGGGTGAGCTCAACTAGCCCAGTGGAAAAATTATGACTAAGATAATGCAGAATATATTATCGTTAGCCTTCAACAGTGTTAAACTGATACAATATAACAACCATCAAGTTTAACTGCAGCGGAACAAGCAATCCATTAAAAGAGTCAAGTAGAGAATAAAATCTACTATCTTTTATGATTTAAAAGGTTTTTCATCACTTTTATCGCTGGGACTCAGCTTAATAAATAATCCACATCATCGAATCACCCCTGCACTACGGCCAAGGATATTCTTTAGTATCACGACCACAATTATCTATGCACTACGGGCCAAGAATATTTGTGTATTCAATAATGGTCATGATCATGCCAACAACTGTCCATCAATGCACTACGGGCCAATGAGGACTTTTACCACATCATTTGTAACATTACGATCATGATTACACCGAATAATCCCTGGTCATAATCATACCAAGTCCATCTATGCACTATAGGCCACAGATGACTTTCAACAAAATATAAACATGAGGATGATGACAATGATATAAGAATTCAATAAAACAAGTTCAAGAATTATTTTATCCAGGAACTAATAACGTCCAAATTGTCAACATGATACTGCTTTGTGGAGTAAAATTCAAGAATGCTCGGAATAATATTTACATGAAAAGATACTGGATGAAGCGCAAATATCAAGGATATTCCACTAATTTCATGGATTATAGAAGTCAAACTTTAACCAACTGAGTATAATAAAGAATGGAATAACAAAAGAAATTACCAAGCATGCGATAGACCGCACAGGCAGGTCATTCCAATAGAATATTAAATAACGGAATCAGGTCCGGCGTAAAATGCACAGACAAGATATTCCAACAGAATAATAAAGATGGAATCAGGTCCGACGTAAAACGCACAGACATGATATTCTAACAGAATAATAAAGATTTTAATAAGGTCCGCGTAAAAAACGCATGAGCGTGATATTCCAACGTAATAATAAAGACGGAACCAGGATCGCAAACAATGTATGGGATGTTCTAACAGAATAATAAATAACGGAATCAGTCCCGGCGTAAAATACACATGCATGTGATATTCCAGCGAGAATAATAAAAAGATTTAAATCGTGTCCGGCAAAGAAACGCATGCAGGTGATATTCCAAATGTAATAATAAAGATTTTAACCCGAGTCCGGCGTGAGAACGCATAGCGAGTGATGTTCCAAATGAATAATAAAGAATGGAATAATGTAAGTTCTCTTCATGGATAAGAAAGAAATAATACTCCCTACCTTAGAAAAAATCGGATACCGAATAGTGAGGGTAAGAGACTTCTCTTCTTCTTTCTATAATTTCTCTCTATAATAATCGCTTCTAAAGCTTTTGTGAATTGGTGAGAAATGAAAGAAGAATGAGCTTCTATTTATAGAAAAATATAGTTTCGATAATTGCACGTTTTGGGGCTCGAAAAACTACAGTACAATACCTCCAACTTTTCCTTTATTTTTAATTTAGTCATGGAAGTATTATCAAACTTGCACCACCTCCCCTAATAGTAAATAATGTGAATCAATAGTTCTAGACATGTAAAAATACGAATTACAGTATAGTACCTCCATCTATACCTCCATTTTTTACTTAGTCATGCAAGTATTATCAATCTTGCACCAACTCCCCTAATAGTAACAAGAATGTGAAATAATAGTATACACATGTGAACAAATAGTTATAATCATGTGAAATAATAGCAATCAATTGCTCATTTATCCTAGGTAAATACCCGATTAATCAATATAACCTCCAAACATCAATTATTATCGAAATAATTGTCGATTTTCACTAACACAAATAATTCCAACACAATGAAACCATTTTTATCAAAAATATAAATTTTGAAATTTCGAAGTTTGACTTTTCCTAAAAAAGTCAACTGTTTACTTTTTGACCAAATAGTGAATTTCGGAAAATTTTGTGTTTATAGACTATTTTACTAATTTCATCGTTCCGACTCAAATATCACGTCCGCTGCCTCCAAATTCAACTCCGAACACAACTTTAATTTTAATAACATTCATCATTAATATTATAGCTCAAAATATTTATCAACCGTGTAGTTCCTGTGAAAGAGGGGCTTTCCAATAAGGATTTCTCCCTATTAGGCGCCATGCAATTAGGTGACCAAACCTCTCCTCGATGTAACTTCTAGACATTGTAAATATTTCAATTTAATAATATGAATAACTTTGTCGTCTCAATTATTGATTTAATAAAATAACATATTATGCAGATGATACTATGACAATAATCGAATCAGTAATTTGAGAGATATGATGCAGCAATTACTGTAGCAATAATTGAGTATAACTAAGTGACTTCTCACGTAAGCATCAATAATCAATACCATGTGCTACTATACAACCACGCGTATTACTGTACTTTTACTACCGGGTAGTTCAATAGTTAACGGTAAAACTTCCGCCGTTATTTTCATAAAGTATTTTTGTCGTTTTCTCAATCCGACAATAATTCCGTTGTGGGGGTCCACCAATGATTGTGCCGTTGTTTGAATATTCCCAGTTAAAACGAATATTCCCCGACCAATCGAATATTATATAACAACTTGCGTACTTTTTAAAATTTATAAATATTACCCACAACTATAACATTATATCAAATCCACATCATAATATTCAAAAATATATTTCGAGAAAATTTAATCTTTATTCAAAAAGTTAGGGTCTTACATGTAGTGCAGGGATGATTTGATGGTGTGGATTATTTATTAAGCTGAGTCTCAGCGATAAAAGTGATGAAAAACCTTTTAAATCATAGAAGATAGTAGATTTTATTCTCTACTTGACTCTTCTAATGGATTACTTGTTCCGTTGCAGTTAAACTTTATAGTTGTTATATTTTATCAGTTTAACATTGTTGAAGGCTAACGATAATTTATTCTGCATTATCTTAGTCATAATATTTCTTTCTGGGATAGTTGAGCTCACCCTTTTGCTTTCATTGTTCTCTTCAAGAAATGAGAACGTAGCTGGGACTAGTCGGGGAATAGAGTGACGGCCCAGATTTTTGCATTAGTAGCCTTCACTATTCTGTGAAATAGTGTGATAATAATTGTAATGAGAACTCCTTTTGAGTTTTTATACTCTCTAGTAGACAATATTTGTATTCAAACTCACAGTTTATGTTTTGTCGTATTGTACACGACAATTGTATTATTAAGTTTTTATTTGTATTCTGTACCATGTATTTGGCGACTCAAGATTGGTGATGTATACCTAATTTTGGGGCGCCACAATATATATAGTTATTAATCATGCATGCATGCATAATATATATCATACATGTGTTTGTGTGTGTGAAAGTGCATGCATTAATATATATATATATATATATATATATATATATATATATATATATATATATATATATATATATATATATATACTCCTCCGCTCCAGGGATAAAAGTCCTTATTACTATTTTGGGTAGTCCCATGTTAAATATCCACTTTCCTTTAATAACCAAACTTTTACAACTTTTATGCCTGTAGTATTAAATATCTCATACTTTTCTTATTCTAATTCTCTCTCCATATTTAATGACATTATTATGGACAATTTTGTCATTTTATTCTTTTTCTTAATATGCGTGAAAAGTTCACTAAGACTTTTATCCTAGGACGAAGGGAGTATATAATAAATGAGCAAGAGTGTGTATATCTAAGTATGCTGGCTTCTTTTTAAAACAAAGTGTCACTTATTTTAGGACTTAAAATCGCGTGAATGTGGTGGCATTGGTTTGGCTTCAAAGCATGTGTTGGTCAAAACTTAGCATTAAATGATAAGTTGATGGAATTTGGCCCAGGCGAATTTTTAAGTTCTTTCGCGTAAAAAATTTGGACCGTTAAATTCAAAAATCCTTCATCTAAACTGTTCATTCATTATAAGATTTCTAAAATTACATTTTTTCCCTCAACTTCAAAAATATATAAATAGAGAGTATTTCATTCATTTGGTTTTTACCAATTCAGTAAAAAAGAAGAAGCATACTCTCCTTGCCTACATTCTCTCTAAAAGCTTTATATCTCCTCATACAAAAGTTCTGATTATTTTTAGAAGAGAAAATTGGTCCAAGTATTGAGATAAGTTTAATTTTTGTTGAATTATTTCTTACTTGTATTATATTTATAGATATGGGAATATACATTGTTATACATAATTTTATATATCTATATTTCATATATTTATCAAATAAAAAGATACTTGGGCGTCGCAAGCTACAAAGATACACCTCTACGGACAGGAATTCGAACTGTAAGACCCGAACTTTTATGAATAAAGATTAATTTTTCTCGAAATATATTTTTGAATATTATGGTGTGGATTTCATATAATGCTATAGTTGTGGATAATATTTACAAATTTTGCAAAATAAGCAAGTAGTTATATAATATTCGATTGGTCGGGGAATATTCGTACGATGGCACAATCATTGATGGACCCCACAACGGAAGTATTGTCATAGTTAGAAAATGACAGAATTATCTTTTTATAAAAATAACGGCGAAAGTTTTATCGTTAAACTGTTGAACTACCCGGTGACAAAAGAACAGTAATACGCGTGGTTGCATAGTAGCACATGTTGGGTAAAATCTAACTACGCACAACACGCAAATATACGTGGTCAACAAGTAATATAATAGTAAGTAAGTATCGTTCCCTCAGAGATTCCGCACAAATTTCCCTCACAACTACCAATCTTCTATTAATCCAAATTTTATTAAACTAATCAATTTCCAGTTTGTATCGCAAACATCACAATTATCAAAAATCAACTCAATACCGACAAACCCTAAGTCTGGATTTTCAAACAAATATTGGAGAATTAGGCTCGTAACTTCACTCTAAGAATCCCTCTGATTATTATCACCTCATTCCAGTTTAACTCACTATCCTAGTTTATTAATCAAGAACACATAAATAGTATTAATCACCTCTCGATATATTAACATTGTATTAACCCACATCCACAATTAAGATAGAAGTAAGTCAAACACCTCAATTAATCAACTCACTATATCTCTACGTGAATCCTAATTAAATAAGGTTTAAGTTCAAATTCTCCTCACGATTACATGTGATGTCAAGCATATCTCTACCTCAACAATAATCAAGAATCTGCTATCCACAAAATTTATGACACATGATATATTAACTAAGTCTAGATTTATATTTCATCTCTCGAATTCATACAAATCCACATAAAATTGTTGATCAAGCAATTCATAAATTCAAGCTCCAATTAATATAGATAAACTGCATAATAGTTTAATTAAACTGAAAACCAAGGTTACACAATCATTATTCCACTTAGAGATCCATTATAAGCCTAATAAGTAATTTAGCCCATAATAAATGAATTAAATACTGAATAAATAAAAAGAAACATCATCCCAATTACAGAAGATAGAAATTAGAGAAGAATAATAATACACCACCTTTCTCGGCCTTCACTCCTGAAATCTTCGTGATATTATTACTTTATTCGTTCCTCTAAGCCCTTGCTCTTCGCAATCCTTCTCCAAGGAAATCTCTCTCCCGATTGAATGATTGATATCGTCTGAATATATCCTCCAAGTATGTTTAGATAAGCTTATATCTCCTCTCATGCCATGACTCCTAATCCATCTCTAAGTTCTGCCCAAGAGAGACTCCCCCAATTCACAAAGACTTCCCTCAATCAAGTTCACAGACCAAATACGGGTCCATCCGCTTAGCCTCAACATCTCCGCAAGTCAAGGCCTCAAGGCTAGCCCACCAAAGAACTTTGCACGCTCCAACAGCTCGCCATTGTTTCGTCGCCTCCCGACACAAGGTAGCTTCACACTAGCAGATTAGCGACTTTGTATTAGCCTTTCAGTACAGCTCTTCCACGCTGCAAGAAGAATTGATATGGTAAGCATTCCGCGCTTAGGCCACCAGAACTCGCAATGTAGCTCAAAATGTCCTCCAATACTCCCATTCGCAGGATGAGTCTGAATTACCTACAACAAACGTAAACCCCATCAGAAGTAACATGAAAATACCTAGAAACTAACAATATAACAAGCCAAATGAACATAATTCATAGGTTAAAAACCTATTCATCAGCACACGGTATTGATTATTGATGCTTACGTGAGAAGTCACTCAGTTATACTAAATTATTGCTACTGTAATTGCTGCATAATATCTCTCATATTATCGATTCAATTATTGTCACAGTATCATCTGCATAATATTTATTATTATTAAATCAATAATTGAGACGACAAAGTTATTCATAGTATTATTTGCAATATT
Organism: Panax ginseng; assembly: GCA_020205605.1. Classification (NCBI taxonomy): domain Eukaryota; kingdom Viridiplantae; phylum Streptophyta; class Magnoliopsida; order Apiales; family Araliaceae; genus Panax; species Panax ginseng. The sequence goes on from CM035143.1 coordinate 42,392,061, forward strand.
GACAATGTCTAGAAAGTTCTATCAAGGAGATATTTGGTCACCTAATTGCGCGCCAATATGGAGAAATCCTTATCGAAAAGCCACCTCTTTCCTGGAAATGATCTGGTTGTTAAATATTGTGAGTTATAATATTAATGATGAATAAGTTCGTAATTTTTTTGGGATTATTAGTGTTAGTGGAAATCGACATCTATTCCGATAATAATTGATGTCTGGAGGTTATATTGACCAATTGGGTAATTAATCGGATAAATGAGTAATTAATTTCTATTAATTCACATGCTTATAATTATTTGTTCACATGTGTGTACTATTGACTCACATGCATGTACTATTAGGGGAGGTGGTGCAAGATTGATAATACTTGCATGACTAAATTAAAAATAGAGGTATAGATGAAGGTACTATACCGTAACTATTTTTTTTACATGTGTGTACTATTAATTCACATGAATGTACTATTGATTCACATGATGTACTATTAGGGGAGGTGGTGCAAGTTTAATAATACTTGCAGGACTAAATTAAAAATGAAGAAAAAGATGAAGGTATTATACTGTAATATTTCGAGCCCCAAAACGTGCAATTATCGAAACTATATTTTTCTATAAATAGAAGCTCATTCTTCTTTCATTCTCACCAATTCACTAAAACTCACAAGAGCAATTATAGAGAGAGAATCTATAGAGAGAAATAAGAAAAGAAGTCTGTTACCTCACTATTCCAGTATCCAGTCTGTTACCTCACTTTGTAGTATTTGAGTAAAATTATTTTGTCTCGTATTCCTGATTATACCCTCATTTTGTTAAAGTATTGCTTCTATACTCCGTGAAATTAGTGGAATATCCTTGAAAATTTACGCTTCATCTAGTATCGTTTCACAAGGATATTTTCTGCACATTCTTGTTAAATTTTAAGCTTTTCATGTCGGAGTACTGTCCATGAGTAGTATTCATTTTTACGGTACTATTCATAAAGTACTATTCACGGGGTACAATTCACGGGGTACTATTCATAAAGTACTATTCATAAAGTACTATTCACGAGTACTATTCACAAAGTACTATTCATGGGGTACTATTCCCGAAGTACTATTCACAGGGTACTATTCACTCGGGTACTATTCACCCGAGAAATTATTCATGACAAAAATTGATTTCTTTGCTGTTCAAATCATTTTTGATACAATATTATTCTTGAATTTTACTCCACAAAGCAGTATTATGTTGATAATTTGGACATTATTGAATTATGGATAAATTAAGTTATAAATCTTTAAAAATTTATACTTTGCTTTCTTTTAATTGAATTCTTATATCATTGTCATCATCCTCATGCTTATATTGTGATAAAAGTCATCTATGACTTACATGCATAGATGTACTATTGATTGGTATGATTATGACCGTGGATTATTCGGTATAATCATGACCATTGATGATTACATGAATATCATTGGCCCGTAGTGCATGGATGATTCGATGATGTGGTTTATTTATTAAGCTGAGTCTCAGCGATAAAGTTGATGATAAACTTTTAAATCATAGAAGATAGTAGATATCATGCTCTACTTGACTCTTCTAATGGATTGCTTGTTCCGCTATAGTTAAACTTGATGTTTATTATATTTTATCAGTTTAACACTGTTGAAGGCTAACGATAATTTATTCTGCATTATCTTAGTCATAATATTTCATACTGGGCTAGTTGAGCTCACCCTTTGTTTTCATTGTTCTCTTCATGAAATGAGAATATAGCTGGGACTAGTCGGGGAATGGAGTGACGGTCCAGATGTTTGCATTAGTAGTCCTCACTATTCAGTAAAATAGTGTGATAATAAATGTAAGAAGGACTCCATTTGAGTTTGAATACTGTCTAGAAGAAAATATTCGTATTAAAACTCTCAGCTTATGTTTTATCGTATTTTACATGACAGTTGTATAATTAAGTTGTATTTGAATTTTGTACCATGTATTTGATGACTCAGAATAGGTGATGTATACCTATTTTGGGGACGTCACAGTTGGTATCAAAGCCTAGGGATATGATCCCTGGCTAAGATGTGAGACTAGAACTAGGAGGGGAGAGACGGGAAATTCCTTCGCTAGTATGACCTACCTAAGTTTATTTGGTATTTATTTGGCCGGTCAGAGTATAGGGATAATATGTGACATGTCAATTAACCCTTGTTTTCTGGCAGTATTTGAAAATGGCATTCGAAAATGTTGAGATAAACAATGAAGCACATGAGACCGTTGAGTCACCAACGATCAATACCCAGGATAATGTGCATCAGGGTGGCAATAATCCTCAGGAAAACAACAACGCTGACCAAATGATGAACGATGGGATGTTCAGAGGCTTTATGCAATTCATGCAACATCAGGTGAGAACGACTCCTGTTCAAAATGTAGGTGGAAACACTAGAAATTCTCGGACGGTCATCGCTAAACAGTTTAAGGAGCTGGGACCACCGGAGTTTATCGGAGAGCCAAAACCACTTAAGGCAGAGACATGGATAAAGAAGATCACCAAGATATTTGATGTCTTGGGATGCTCCGAGGAGCAAAAGGTTCCCTTTGCCACCTTCATGTTGCGAGGAGAGGCGTATTACTGGTGGGAATCTATAAAGCGTACTCAACCTGCCACACTGAAGATGTCTTGGGAGAAGTTCCAAGAACTGTTCAACGACAAGTACTTTCCCGAAAGTATTCGTCACATAAAGGAGGTAGAGTTTATCAAGCTGGAGCAAAACAATATGACCGTGTCACAAGACGGGCTAAGTTTGCCGAGTTGTCCTACTTACGCCCCACTTGGTTAATAATGAGGAGAGAATGACGCGATGTTTCTAAGAGGTTTGAAACCCGAGATACATCAATACCTAATTTCTCACAAACTGTGTTTGTATTCGGATGTTGTAAATAGGGCTCATTTATTGGAGCGCAATAACGAGTCAACCCAACCAAGAGAGAGCAGCCGACAAAATGATAATACCAGTGGTAGCAGTCATCGAGCGGTGACAACAAACGCGAGAGGAATCAACATGCCGTAAATGGTAACCACTTGGTGGAAATCATGGCCAAGATAATAGAACTGGAAATTTCAAGAAGAGAAGATTCAACAATGATGGATAGACGTCATCACCAACACCTGTTGTTAAGGAAGGGGAATGACAGCCAATCGTTTGTTACAAATGCGGAGGGGAGGGACATATCAGTTCGAACTGTACGCAGCAATCCAAAGCGTGTTATAATTGCAGAAGAGAAGGTCACCTAGCTCGATTTTATCATGCACCGAAGTCAAGTCCAGCTAGGATGGAGGCATCAAAGGCCGTCCTAGACAAGAAAAAACCGATAGTTCAAGGGAGAGCGTTTGTCGTAACCTCCCAAAAAGTGAGGAATCCAAATGAAGTCATCACGGGTAAGCTAATCATAAACTCTAGCGAAGTCTATACCTTATTTGATATCGGTTCTACCCATTCTTTTATTTCTCCTACTTGCGCTCAACATTTAAATTTAACTCCGGAGAAATTAGACTTTGATTTATCTGTTGAAACTCTGTTGGGAGAAACCTTCATTACATCCACTATTTATAAGTCTTCTTTGATTCAAATCGGTAACCGCACGTTACCTGTCAATCTTATCTCTTTGAAAATACTTGCATTTGATGTGATTTTAGGGATTGATTGGTTAACTACTCATCATGCTAAAATCGATTATTTTTGTAAGGTTGTTAGCTTTCATATTCCTAACCAACCTAATATGCGAATTCAAGCAACCAAACCACAAATTTAAACAAAAATACGTCAGATTTGAATGATATTTCTATTGTTAATAAATTTCCTGACGTATTCCCCGAAGAACTTCTTGGCCTACCCTAGAGAGTGAAATCGAGTTTGGTATCGACCTTGAACCTGGTACAAAATCCATTTCCAAAGCCCCATATCGAATGGCTCCTATTGAACTTCAGGAGTTAAAAACCCAAATACGGGAATTGTTAGACATCGGTTTTATTCATCCTAGTACGTCTCCTTGGGGTGCTCTTATTCTATTTGTGAAGAAGAAAGATGGAAGTATGCAACTTTGTATTGATTATCGGGAGTTGAATCATGTTACCATCAAAAATAGGTACCCGTTACCTCGTATTGATGATCTGTTTGACCAGTTGCAAGGGGCCAAATTCTTCAAAAATCGTTCTTCGTTATGGATATCATCAGTTAAAGATTAAAACTGATGACATTCCAAAGACTGCTTTCAGAACTCGGTACGAGCATTATGAATTCCTAGTCATGTCTTTTGGATTGACTAATGCCCCTGCTGCCTTCATGGATATGATGAACCGAGTATTCAAGGAATATTTGGATCACTTTGTGGTCGTCTTTATTGATGACATCCTCATATATTCCAAAAGTCATGAAGATCATGAGCAACACTTGAGGCTGATACTCCAAAAGCTTCGTGAAAACAAAGCTTTATGCCAAGTTGAAGAAATACGAGTTCTGGCTTGATAAAGTAGCATTCCTTGGGCACGTAATATAAAATCACGGAATATCTGTTGACCCGGCAAAGATTGAAGCAATTCAAAGCTGGGAGCAACCTAAGTCAGTGACCGAAGTACGTAGCTTTCTCGGCTTAGTTGATTATTATCGAAGATTCGTAGAAGGGTTTTCTCGAATCGCTACTCCATTAACTCAGATGACTCGGAAAAATACAAAATTCAGTTGGAGCGAAGAATGTGAGAAGAGTTTTCAAGAACTCAAGAGGAGACTCATTTCAGCACCTGTTCTGACAATACCATCTGGCTTGGAGGGATTTGTCATCTACAGTGATGCTTCAGGCAAAGGTTTAGGCTGTGTTCTCATGCAACATGGGAAAGTCATAGCCTATTCCTCACGACAACTCAAAGAATATGAGAGGAATTATCCTACTCATGATCTAGAGTTGGCAGTTATCGTTTTTGCACTTCAGATTTGGAGGCATTACCTGTATGGAGAGAAGGTGGAGATCTATACGTATCATAAAAGCCTCAAATATTTCTTCACTCAAAAGGAACTCAACATGCGGAAACGACGATGGCTTGAGCTATTGAAAGATTACGATCATACCATTCAATACCATCCTGGAAAAGCGAACGTAGTTGCTAACGCATTGGGTAGAAGATCATATGCGGGTACGAGTGATATATTGTCAACGCAAAGGCCCATTTTGTATGACTTACAAAGGATGGAGATAGAGTTAAAGACTCCAAGGACCCATGTGATGATGTCGAAAATACGAGTAGAACCGACTTTAATCGATAAAGTTAAAGCTGCTCAAGCTACAGACCTAGAGCTGATGATTATGAGGAAGAAAGTGCAAGAAGGTGCTATTCCAGAAGCAATAATCGATGAAGAATGAATACTTCGAGTCAACTTCAGACTTTGTGTTCCTAACGATTCTGACTTGAAGTATAAAATCTTGATGGAGGCACACAACACACCGTTTGCAATCCATCCTGGGAGTACCAAAATGTATCGTGATCTTTGACATACATTTTGGTGGAGCAATATGAAGAGAGAGATAGCGGGATTTATCTCAAGGTGTCTAACTTGTCAACGAGTCAAGGCGGAGCATCAAGTGCCAAAAGGTCCATTGCAACCACTAAAAATTCCAGAATTGAAGTGGGAGCACATTACCATGGATTTCGTTACTGGTCTTCCCAAGGTTTCTCAAGGCATTGATGCGATTTGGGTCATTGTTGATAGATTGACCAAGTCTACTCATTTCTTACCGATACGAGAAACTTATACACTTGAACGTCTTGCTCGTATGTACATAAATGAGATTGTAAGATTGCATGTTATGCCATTATCCATAGTTTCTAATCGAGACCCAAGATTCACTTCACGATTTTGGGTTAGTTTGCAAAAAGCTATGGGCACAGATTTATGATTTAGTTCGGCATATCATCCTCAAACGGACGGGCAGTCGGAGAGGACTATTCAAACTCTTGAAGATTTATTAAGACTCTATGTCCTTAACTTCAAAGGAAGTTGGGACAAGTTCTTACCATTGGTGGAGTTTTCCTATAACAACAGTTATCAAATAAGTATTGGCATGGCTCCATTTGAGGCGTTGTATGGAATAAAGTGTCGTTCTCCAATATGCTGGGATGAGGTGGGTGAAGCAAAGTTGTTGGGACCGAAATTGGTACGTATGACTACGGAAAAGATTCAAACGATCCGACAATGTATAAAAACCTCGCAAGATCGACAAAAGAGTTATGCTGATCTTCATTGACAGGACGTGGAATTCAATATTGGAGATCATGTGTTGTTACGTGTTGCTCCATGGAAAAGAGTTACGAGATTTGGAAAGGGAGGAAAGCTCAATCCTCGATTCATTGTCCCATTTTAAATCCTTGATCGAGTAGGAACTGTGGCCTATAGACTAGCCTTACCACCAAGTATGTCTCGTATTCATAACGTTTTTCACATATCTATCTTACGTAAATATGTGAAAGACACGAACCACATTATTGAATTAGAACCGGACGAGATAGCGAAAAATTTAACATATTAAGAGGTACCTGTTAAAATCTTGGATAAGAAGGATCATATCCTACGCTCCAAGGTTATACCTCAAGTCAAAGTTTTGTGGAGAAACCACGATGTTGAGGAAATAACCTAGGAGTTAGAATCTGAAATGAAGTCAAGGTATCCTCACCTCTTTGACATACCAGGTACGCACCCTAATTTCGAGGACGAAATTTCTTAAGAAGGGGAGGTTGTAAGACCCCAACTTTTATGAATAAAGATTAATTTTTTTTGAAATATATTTTTGAATATTATGGTGTGGATTTGATATAATGTTATAGTTGTGGGTAATATTTACAAATTTTGCAAAGTAAACAAGTAGTTATATAGTATTCGATTGGTCAGAGAATATTCGTACGATGACACAATCATTGGTGGACCCCACAATGAAAGTATTGTCGTAGTTAGAAAACGACATAATTATCTTTTTATAAAAATAATGGCAAAAGTTTTACCGTTAATGTAAGACCCCAACTTTTATGAATAAAGATTAATTTTTCTCAAAATATATTTTTGAATATTATGGTGTGGATTTGATATAATATTATAGTTGTGGGTATTATTTACAAAATTTGCAAAGTAAGCAAGTGGTTATATAATATTCGATTGGTCAGGGAATATTCGTTTTAACAGGGAATATTCGTATGATGGCACAATCATTGGTGGACCCCACAATGAAAGTATTTTCGTAGTTAGAAAATGACAGAATTATCTTTTTATAAAAATAACGGCGAAAGTTTTACCGTTAAACTGTTGAACTACCCGGTAGTAAAAGTACAGTAATGTGTGGTTGCATAGTAGCACACGGTATTGATTATTGATGCTTACGTGAGAAGTCACTCGGTTATACTCAAATATTACTATAGTAATTGCTACATCATATCTCTCATATTATTTATTCAATTATTGTCACAGTATCATCTGCATAATATTTATTATTATTAAATCAATAATTGAGTTGAAAAAGTTATTCATATTATTATTTGTAATATTGACAATGTCTAGAGGTTCTATCAAGGAGATGTTTGGTCACCTAATTGCGCGCCAATAAGGAGAAATCGTTATCGGATAGCCCCTTCTTTCCTGGGAACGACCTGGTTGTTAAATATTGTGAGTTATAATATTAATGATGAATAAGTTCATGTTGATTAAAGATGAAATTGATAGTTCCATTGTGTAGGGATTATTAGTGTTTATGGAAATTGACATTTATTTTGATAATAATTGATGTCTGGAGGTTATATTGACCAATCGAGTAATTAATCGGATAAATGAGCAATTAATTTCTATTATTTCACATGCTTATAACTATTTGTTCACATGTGTGTACTATTGATTCACATTCATGTACTATTAGGGGAGGTGGTGCAAGATTGATAATATTTGCATGACTAAATTAAAAATTGAGGTATAGATGAAGGTACTATACTATAATTAGTTTTTTCACATGATTATACTATTAAGTCACATGAATGAACTATTAATTCATATTATTTACTATTAGGGGAGGTGGTGAAAGTTTGGTAATACTTGTAGGACTAAATTAAAAATGAAGAAAAAGAGGAAGATATTATACTGTAATATTTTGAGCCCCAAAATGTGCAATTATCGAACCTATATTTTCCTATAAATAGAAGCTCATTCTTCTTTCATTCTCACCAATTCACTAAGTTTCACAAGTGCAATTATTATAGAGAGAAATTATAGATAGAAAGAAGAAGAGAAGTCTGCTACCTCACTATTTCAGTATCCAGTTTCTTCTAAGGTAAGGGGTATTATTCTTTCGTATTCATGAAGAGAGTTATTTTCTTTCAATACTCGTAAGGGTTGTTATTCCATTCTTTATTATTATGTTGGAAAAACATGTCTATGCGAAGTACCGCATACATGGTGAAATTCTTCTATTATTCCATTCTTTATTATTCTGTTGAAATAACCCGTCTGTGCGGTCTATTGCATGCCTTGTGAATTCTGTTGTTATTCCATTCTTTATTATTCTATTGGAATATCCTGTCTGTGCGAATTACGCATGACTTGGTTCCATTCTTTATTATTCTGCTGAATATCCTCATGCGTGCGCAGTTCTACGCATGACCTGGTTCCATTCTTTATTATTCCGTTGGAATAACTTGTCTATGCGGATTACGCACGTCTGGTGAATTCTGCTGTTATTCCATTCTTTATTATTCCGTTGGAATAACCTGTCTATGTGGATTACCGCATGCATGGTGAATGATCCTTCGAATTCATTCCTTATTAAATTGTTGAAATGATCTGTCTACGTGGATTACCGCATGGAGGGCAAAAATCCATTTGCAGTTTCATATATTCTATTATACTCAGTTGGTTAAAGTTTTGGCTTCTATACTCTATGAAATTAGTAGAATATCCTGGATATTTGCGCTTCATCCAGTATCTTTTCATGGAAATATTCTTCTGAGCATTCTTAAATTTTACTCCACAAAGCAGTATCATGTTGACAATTTGGACGTTATTGATTTCTGGATAAATTAAATTTTAAATCTTTAAAATTTATATTGAACTTGTTTTATGGAATTATTATATCATTATCATCATCCTCATGTTTATAATATGTTGAAAGTCATCTATGGCCTGTAGTGCATAGATGGACTTAGTATGATTATGACCAGGGATTATTCGGTATAATCATGACCGCAATGTTACAAATGATGTGGTAAAAGTCCTCATTGGCCGTAGTGCATTGATGGACAGTTGTTGGCATGATCATGACCATTAATGAATACACGAATATCCTTGGCCCGTAGTGCATGGATAATTTTTGGTCGTGATACTAATGAATATCCTTGGTCGTAGTGCAGGGATGATGTGGTTTATTTATTAAGCTGAGTCTCAGCGATAAAAGTGACGAAAAACCTTTTAAATCATAGAAGATAGTAGATTTTATTCTCTACTTGACTCTGCTAATGGATTTCTTGTTCCGCTGGAGTTAAACTGGATGTTTATTATATTTTATCAGTTTAACACTGTTGAAGGCTATCGATAAATTATTCTGCATTATCTTAGTCATAATATTTCCTACTGGGCTAGTTGAGCTCACCCTTTCTTTCACTGTCTCTTCAGGAAATGAGAACGTAGCCGAAACTAGTCGGGGAACGGAGTGACGGTCCAGATGATAGCATTAGTAGTCCTCACTATTCTTTTAAATAATGTGATAATAAATGTAATGAGGACTCCATTGAGTATGGATATTGTCTAGATGATAATATTCTTATTAAAACTCTTAGATTATGTTTTGTTGTATTTTACACGACTGTTATATAATTAATTTGTATTTGAATTTTGTACCATGTATTTGGCGACTCAATATGAGTGATGTATACATGTTTTGGGGGCGTCACAGTTGGTATCAAAGCTTAGGGATATGATCCCTGGCTAAGATGTGAGACTAGAACTAGGAGGGGAGAGACGGGGAATTCCTTCGCTAGTATGACCTACCTAAGTTTATTTGGTATTTAATTGGTCGGTCAGAGTATAGGGATAATATGTTGCATGTCAATTAACCCTTTGTGGCAGTATTTGAAAATGACATCCGAGAATATTGAGAATAACAATGGAGCACAGGAGACCGTTGAGTCTCCATAGATCAATAATTAGGATAATGTGCATTAAGAAGGCGACAATCCTCATGCAAATAACAACACTGACCAAATGATGAACGATGGAATGTTCAGAGGCTTTATGCAATTCATACAACATCAGGCGAGAGCGGCTCCTATCCAAAATGTAGGTGGAAACACCGAAACTCTCTGGACGATCACCGCTAAAGTTTCAAGGAGTGGGACCACCAGAGTTTATTGGAGAGCCAAAACCACTTAAGGCGGAAGCATGGATAAAGTAGATCACCAAGATATTTGATGTCTTGGGATGCTCCGAGTGGCAAAAGGTTCCCTTCGCCACCTTTATGTTGCGAGGAGAGGCAGATTACTAGTGGGAATCGGTAAAGCGTACTCAACCTGCCGCACTGAAGATGTATTGGGAGAAGTTCCAAGAACTATTCAATGATGAGTACTTTCCCGAAAGTATTCGTCACATGAAAGAGGTAGAGTTCATCAAGTTGGAGCAGAACAATATGACCGTGTCACAGTACGAAGCTAAGTTTGTCGAGTTGTCCCGGTTTGCGTCTCACTTGGTTGATAATGAGGAAAGAATGACGCGGATGTTTCTAAGAGGTTTGAAACTCGAGATACGTCAATATCTAATTTCTCATAAACTGTGTTTGTATTTAGATGTTGTAAATAGGGCTCAGTTATTGGAGCGCAATAACGAATCAACCCAACCAAGAGAAAGTAGCCGACAAAATGATAATACTAGTGGTAGCAGTCATCGAAGCGGTGACAACAAACATGGAGGGAATCAACATGCCAGAAATGGTAACCACTTCGGTGGTAATCATGGCCAAGAAAATAAAAGTGGACATTTCAAGAAGAGGAGATTCAACAATGATGGAAAGATGTCATCACCAGCACCCGTTGTTAAGGAAGGAGAACGACCACCTATTATATGCTTCAAATGCGGAGGGGAGGGACACATCAGTCCAAACTGTGCGATGCCATCCAAAGCGTGTTATAATTGTGGAAGAGAAGGTCACCTAGCCCGATTTTGTCATGCACCGAAGACAAGTCCAGTTGGAACGATGACACAAAATGTCGTCCCAGACAAGTCAAAACCAGTAGTTCAAGGGAGAGTGTTTGTTGTGACCTCCTAGAAAGCAAGGAACCCGAACGAGGTCATCACGGGTAAGCTTATCATAAACTCTAGCGAAGTCTATACATTATTTGATACCGGTTCTACCCATTCTTTTATTTCTCCTACTTGCGCTCAACGTTTAAATTTGACTCCAGAGAAATTGGACTTTGACTTATCGGTTGAAACTCCGCTGGGAGAAACCTTCATTACATCCACGGTTTATAAGTCTTGTTTGACTCAAATCGGTAGCTCGCATTACACCCGTCGATCTTATTTCTTTAAAAATACTTGCGTTTGACGTAATTCTAGGGATTGATTGGTTAACTACTCATCATGCAAAAATTGATTATTTTCGTAAGGTTGTTAGTTTTTATATTCCTAATCAACCTATTATGCGAATTCAAGTGACCAAACCATTAAAATCAATCACGTTCATTTTAAGCCATAAAGCTATTCGTTTATTGAAAAATGGATGTCAAGCTTTTTTAGCTCATGTCACAGATTTAAACAAAAATACGTCAGTTTTGAATGATATTTCTATTGTTAATAAATTTCCTGACGTATTCCCTGAAGAACTTCCTGGCCTACCCCCAGAGGGTGAAATTGAATTTTGTATCGACCTTGAACCTGGTACAAAACCCATTTCAAAAACCCATATCGAATGGCTCCTATTGAACTTCAGGAGTTAAAGACCCAATTACAGAAATTATTAGACATTGGTTTCATTCGTCCCCAAGACGCGTCCCTTGGGGTGCTCCTATTCTATTCGTGAAGAAGAAAGATAGGAGTATGTAACTTTATATTGACTATCGAGAATTGAACCATGTCACCATCAAGAATAGGTATCCGTTACCTCGCATTGATGACTGTTTGACCATTACCAAGGAGCACAATTCTTTTTAAAGATCGATCTTAGCTTACGGATATCATCAAATTTGAAGTTTAAAACTAAGGATATTCCAAAGACTGCCTTCAGAACATGGTACGGGCATTATGAATTCTTGGTCATGTCTTTTGGATTGACTAATGCTCCTGCTGCCTTCATGGATATGATGAACCGAGTATTCAATGAATATTTGGATCACTTTGTGGTTGTCTTTATTGATGACATTCTCATATATTCCAAAAGCCGTGAAGATCATGAGCAACACTTGAGGCTGATACTCCAAAAGCATCGTAAAAACAAGCTTTATGCCAAGTTGAAGAAATGCGAGTTCTGGCTTGAGGAAGTAGCATTCCTTGGGCACGTGATATCAAATCATGGAATATCTCTTTACCCAGCAAAGATTGAAGCAATTCAAAGCTGGGAGCAACCTAAGTCGATGGATCAAGTACGTAGCTTTCTCGACTTAATTTGGTTATTATCGAGATTCGTAGAAGGGTTTTCTCGAATCACTACTCCATTAACTTAGCTGACTCGGAAAGATACAAAATTCGGTTGGAGCGAGGAATGTGAGAAGAGTTTTCAAGAACTCAAGAGGAGGCTTATTTAAGTACACCGCTCGACAATACCATCCTGCCTCGAGAGGATTTGTCATCTACAAAGATGCTTCAGGCAAAGGGTTAGGATGTGTTCTTATGCAACATGGGAAAGTCAAAGCCTATGCCTCACGACAACTCAAGGAATATGAGAGGAATTATCCTACTCGTGATCTAGAGTTGGCAGCTGTCGTTTTTACGCTTAAGATTTGGAGTCATTACCTGTATGGAGAGAAGGTGGAGATTTATACGGATCATAAAAGCCTCAAATATTTTTTCACTTAAAAGGTACTCAACATGAGACAATGAGGATGGCTTGAGCTATTGAAAGGTTACGATCATACCATTCAATACCATCCTGGAAAAGCGAACGTAGTAGCTGATGCATTGAGTAGAAGATCATATGCGGGTACGAGTGCGATATTATCAATGAAAAGGCCCATTTTGTATGACTTACAAAGGATGGAGATAAAGTTACAGACTCCAGGGACCCATGCGATGATGGCAAATATACGAGTAGAACTGACTTTAATCGATAAAGTTAAAGTTGCTCAAGCTACAGACCTAGAGCTGATGCTTATGAGGAAGAAAGTGCAAGAAGGTGCTATTCCAGAAGAAAGAATCGATGAAGAATGAATACTTCGAGTCAACTCCAGACTTTGTGTTCCTAACAATTCTGACTTGAAGTATAAAATCTTGATGGAGGCGCACAACACACAGTTTGCAATCCATCTTGGGAGTACCAATATGTATCGTGATCTTTGACATACATTTTGGTGGAGCAATATGAAGAGAGAGATAGCGCGGTTCATCTCAAGGTGTCTAACTTGTCAACGCGTCAAGGTGGAACATCAAGTGCCAAAAGGTCCATTGCAACCACTTGAAATTCCAGATTGGAAGTGGGAGTACATTACCATGGATTTCGTTATTGGTCTTCCAAAGGTTTCTCAAGGCATAGATGCGATTTGAGTCATTGTTGATAGATTGACCAAGTCTGCTCATTTCTTACCAATACGAGAAACTTATACACTTGAACGTCTTTCTCGTATGTACATAAATGAGATTGTAAGACTGCATGGTATGCCAGTATCCATAGTTTCTGATCAAGACCCAAGATTCACTTCACAATTTTAGGTTAGTTTGCAGAAAGCTATGGGCACGGATTTACGATTTAGCTCGGCATATCATCCTCAAACGGAAGGACAGTCAGAGAGGACTATTCAAACTCTTAAAGATTTATTAAGACTCTGTGTCCTTGACTTCAAGGGAAGTTGGGACAAGTTTTTACCATTGGTGGAGTTTTCTGCAACAACAGTTATAAAGCAAGTATTGGCATGACTCCATTTGAGGCGTTGTATGGAAGAAAGTGTCGTTCTCCAGTATGTTGGGATGAGGTGGGTGAAGCAATGTTGTTAGGACCGGAGTTGATATGTATGACTACGGAAAAGATTCAAACGATCCGACAAAGTATAAAAACCTCACAAGATCGACAAAAGAGTTATGCTAATCTTCATCGAAAGGACGTGGAATTCAATATTGGAGATCATGTGTTGTTACGTGTTGCTCCATGGAAAGGAGTATTGAGATTTGGAAAGAGAGGAAAGCTCAATCCTCGATTCATTGGCCCATTTTTAATCCTTGATCGAATATGAACTGTGGCCTTTCGACTCGCCTTACCGCCAAGTATGTCTCGTGTTCATAACGTTTTTCACATATCTATGTTACATAAATATGTGAAAGACCCGAACCACATTATTGAATTAGAACCGGACGAAATAGCGAAAGATTTAACGTATGAAGATGTACCTATTAAAATCTTGGATAAGAAGGATCATATTCTACGCTCTAAAGTTATACCTCAAGTCAAAGTTTTGTGGAGAAACCACGATGTTGAGGAAATGACCTGGGAGTTAGAATCTGAAATGAAATCAAGGTATCCTCACCTCTTCGACATACCAGGTACGCACCCTAATTTCGAGGACGAAATTTCATAAGAAGGGTAGGTTGTAAGACCCCAACTTTTATGAATAAAGATTAATTTTTCTCGAAATATATTTTTGAATATTATGGTGTGGATTTGATATAATGTTATAGTTGTGGGTATTATTTATAAATTTTGTAAAGTAAGCAAGTGGTTATATAATATTCGATTGGTCGGGGAATATTCGTTTTAACAGGGAATATTCGTACGATGGCACAATCATTGGTGGACCCCATAACGAAAGTATTGTTGTAGTTAGAAAACGATAGAATTATCTTTATATAAAAATAACGGCGAAAGTTTTACCGTTAAACTGTTGAACTACCCGGTAGTAAAAGTACAGTAATATGTGTGGTTGAATAGTAGCACACGGTATTGATTATTGATGCTTACGTGAGAAGTTACTCATTTATACTCAATTATTGCTACAGTAATTGCTGCATCATATCTCTCATATTATTGATTCAATTATTGTCACAGTATCATCTGCATAATATTTATTACTATTAAATCAATAATTGAGATGACAAAGTTATTTATATTATTATTTGCAATATTGATAATGTCTAGAAGTTCTGTCAAGGAGAGGTTTGGTCACCTAATTGCGCGCCAATAATGAGAAATCCTTATCGAAAAGCCCCCTCTTTCCTTAGAACGACCTAGTTGTTAAATATTGTGAGTTATAATATTAATGATGAATAAGTTCGTGTTGATTAAAGATGAAATTGATAGTTCCATTGTGTTGGGATTATTAGTGTTTGTGGAAATCGACATTTATTTCGATAATAATTGATGTCTGGAGGTTATATTGACCAATCGGGTAATTAATCAGATAAATGAGCAATTAATTGCTATTATTTCACATGCTTATAACTATTTATTCAGATGTGTGTACTATTGATTCACATTTATGTACTATTATGGGAGGTGGTGCAAAATTGATAATATTTGCATGACTAAATTAAAAATGGAGGTATAGATGAATGTACTATACTGTAATTAGTTTTTTTCACATGATTATACTATTAAGTCACATGAATGAACTATTAATTCACATTATTTACTATTAGGGGAGGTGGTGCAAGTTTGATAATACTTGCAGGACTAAATTAAAAATGAAGAAAAAAAGGAAGGTATTATACTGTAATATTTCGAGCCCCAAAACGTGCAATTATCGAAACTATATTTTCTATAAATAGAAGCTTATTCTTCTTTCATTCTCACCAATTCACTAAGTCTCACAAGAGCAATTATTATAGAGAGAAATTATAGAGAAAAAGAAGAAGAGAAGTCTGCTACCTCACTATTTCAAAATCCAGTTTCTTTTAAGGTAAGGGGTATTATTCTTTCGTATTCATGAAGAGAGTTATTTTCTTTTAATACTCGTAAGGGTTGTTATTCCATTATTTATTATTATGTTGGAATAACCTGTCTATGCGAAGTACCGCATACATTGTGAAATTCTTCTGTTATTCCATTCTTTATTATTATGTTGAATAACTCATGCATGCAAGGCTCATCGTATGCAGGTGAATTACATTGTTATTCCATTCTTTATTATCCTATTGGAATATCCTCGTCTGCATACGGATTACGCATGACTTGGTTCCATTCTTTATTATTACGCTGAATATCCATCGCATCACAAGTTTACGCATGACCTTGCCCATTCTTTATTATTCTGTTGGAATAACTCGTCTACGCAGATTACGTATGCCCAGGGAATTCTTCTCATTATTCCATTCTTTATTATTACATTGGAATAACTCGCCTATGTGGATTACTGCATGCATGGTGAATGATCCTTCAATTCATTCCTTATTAAATAGTAGAAATGATCTCGGTTTCACGTGATTACCGCATGCATGTAAAAATCCATTTGCGCTTTCATATATTCTATTATACTCGATTGGTTAAAGTTTTGGCTTCTATAATCCATAAAATTAGTAGAATATCCTCGGATATTTGCGCTTCATCCAGTATCTTTTCATGGAAATATTCTTCTGAGGATTCTTGAATTTTACTCCACAAAGCATTATCATGTTGACAATTTGGACGTTATTGATTTCTGGATAAATTAAATTTTAAATCTTTAAAATTTATCTTGAACTTGTTTTATTAAATTATTATGTCATTGTCATCATCCTCATGTTAATAATGTGTTGAAAGTCAACCGTGGCCTGTAGTGCATAGATGGACTTGGTATGATTATGACCAGAGATTATTCGGTATAATCATGACCGTAATGTTACAAATGATGTGGTAAAAGTCATCATTGGCCGTAGTGCATTGATGGACAGTTGTTGGCATGATCATGACCATTGATGAATACACAAATATCCTTGGCCCGTAGTGCATGGATAATTTGTGGTTGTGATACTAATGAATATCCTTGGCCGTAGTGCAGGGATGATGTGATTTATTTATTAAGTTGAGTCTCAGTGATAAAAGTGATGAAAAACCTTTTAAATCATAAAAAATAGTAGATTTTATTCTCTACTTAACTCTTCTAATGGATTGCTTGTTCCGCTGCAGTTAAACTTGATGTTTATTATATTTTATCAGTTTAACATTGTTGAAGGCTAACGATAAATTATTCTGCATTATTTTAGTCATAATATTTTTTACTAGGCTAGTTGAGCTCACCCTTTCTTTCACTCGTTCTTCAGAAATAAGAACGTGTCGGACTAGTCGAGGAACCAGAGTGACAATCCAGATGATAGCATTAGTAGTCCTCATTATTCTGTTAAATAGTGTGACAATAAATGTAATGAGGACTCCATTGAGTGTGGATATTGTCTAGATGACAATATTCTTATTAAAACTCTAAGATTATATTTTGTCGTATTTTACACGACTGTTATATAATTAAGTTGTATTTAAATTTTGTATCATGTATTTGGCGACTCAAGATGGGTGATGTATACTTGTTTTGGGGGCGTCACAATTAAACTGTTGAACTACCCTTGGTAAAAAAACAAGAATAATGCTGCGGGTTGTATAGTAAAGCACATATGGTAATCGATTATTGATGCTTACGTGAGAAGTCACTCAGTTATTATTATTATTATTATTTGCAATATTGACAATGTCTAGAAAGTTTTGCCAAGGAGAGGTTTGGTCACCTAATTGCGCGCCAATAGGGAGAAATCCTTATCGGAAAGCCCCCTCTTTCCTGTGAATGATCTGGTTGTTAAATATTGTGAGTTATAATATTAATGATGAATAAGTTCGTATTGATTAAAGATGAAATTGATATTTTCATTGTGTTGGGATTATTAGTGTTAGTGGAAATCAACATCTATTCTGATAATAATTGATGTCTAGAGGTTATATTGACCAATCGAGTAATTAATCGGATAAATGAGCAATTAATTGCTATTAATTCACATGCTTATAATTATTTGTTCACATGTGTGTACTATTGACTCACATGCATGTACTATTAGTGAAGGTGGTGCAAGATTGATAATACTTGCATGACTAAATTAAAAATAGAGGTATAGATGAAGGTACTATACCATAACTATTTTTTTCACATGTGTACTATTGATTTACATGAATGTATTATTGATTCACATGATGTACTATTAGGGGAGGTGGTGTAAGTTTGATAATACTTCCATGACTAAATTAAAAATTAAGGAAAAGATGAAGGTATTATACTGTAATATTTCAAGCCCCAAAACGTGCAATTATCAAAACTATATTTTCCTATAAATAGAAGCTCATTCTTCTTTTATTCTCACCAATTCACTAAGACTCACAAGAGCAATTATAGAGTGTGGGTAAAGAAATCGTGCCTTGCCAGTTAGGGTTTCGTGTTGGCTGAGGAGGAGAGAAATCCACGAAGAGCACGCAATTGATTGATTGATTGAAGAGGGGAGAACGAAAGGTGGACGATTACTCCAAAGACGCGTGGCAGAACACGTAGAATCCGAAAACCGTGTTAGGGTTATTGGGATTCCAATAGCCTTCATCTTGGGTCCTTTTGAGTTGAGAGCGAGTGTCCAAACCCTTTAGTTCTTTTAGGTGGAATATCCAAGCCTTAAGTCACCAAAAGAGTTCAAGTCTTGTGTCTGAAGAGAGATCCCCTTCCCAATGGAATGGAAGGGGTATTTATAGGGTTTTCGTGAAAGTAGTCATGTGCAAGGCACATGTTTTCAGGGAAATTCCAGAAATACCCTTTAGTTATCAGAGTAATGCCCATATTGCCCTATCCTTCTAGCTACCAATCCAATCCCTCAATCAATTCCCAAAACGAGCCGCCTCCACAAGCCTTTTGCCTCGGGACACATGGAGGCTTCTCCCGGGTCTAGTACATTTATTTCTGACTTCTCTGTCTTCATTCAATTAGGTTATGTGAACCCTAATTTGCATATTTAATGAGGTCGTGGAATCTTAATTGTACATTTAATTTAATTAGGTCATGTGAACCCTAATTTTGCACCTGGGCCCATATTTGCCACCTACGCGAGAGTCGCATTCCCAAATAGACTATCGTGCATGAATACTTCAAGCCTTTGAATGATTTTTGCGGGATTTTACTTTACAGGTCTTGAAGACAAGGATCCTAGAAGAGGGAACCCCTAGGGAACCAAACCCTTAGGGTTAAACCCTTGGGAGGCAGAACCTAGCAGAGCTCTTCCATGAACATACTGAAAAATCTTGTGAAAATCTTTCCATAGTTTGCCCAATATTTGTTTCCTTATTTTTCTGGAAATTAAGACAAGGAAGATCATCAAATATTACCAAATAAAATTCAATCTAATAAAACCTTTCTTTTGGTAAACTAAATATTTCCTTTTTATAAAATCAAATCAAATCTTAATTTTATTTTGGAAATAAATTTTTTTTATTTGATTTTGAAGATAAATATCCTTCCTTATCATTATTATAATTATTTAGAAGGAAAAACTTAATTTTCGAAATTTCCCTTTATTGGGAGAAAATCAAAGCTTCTTCTTTTTTTCATATTTAGAAAATAATATCTTTATATATTTCCATTTAGAAATAAATTCAAAGATACTTATCTTTTGGAAATCAGCTTGAATCCTTCCCTTAATGGAAAAAGAGTGATTGATTCCTTTTTCGTTGCAAGCATACTTTGGGGCTATACATGTATTCATATGTATGCATCTCCCAAGCCATTCACACCTCCTTGTTTATCTTGCTTCATTTTGGATTTTCTTTCTTCCTACGAGCCAAGAAGATCCTCAAGGGAGCAACAAGAAGACATTCCTCAATCCGAGCGAGAGGTAACAAAGAGAATTTTTCTCTATAAGGCCAAACCCTAGGGGTTGAACCTTATAGGGCCGAACCCTATGGGGGACCCAAACCCTATGGGAGACCCAAACCCTTGGGGCCGAACCCTTGGGGCTCCATTCCTTCTTCTCGTCTTCGCTTTTCAATTTGCTTACTTGCATGTTTCTTTTCGAATTTCTCTTTTCTGTTTCAGGCAATTGTAGTTTTTTTTGTTTCTGAGCCCCATCACCTTGATCATATCTTGGTTTTTTCCCTCAGAATTCATCAAAGACGACTATAATTGTCGCGGCGAAGGTGCACTCGTTCCAAGCGGTTTGATTTATGGGGCAACAAGACCTCAAAGGAATGAGTAGAGGGAACAACCCCTAGGGGGCCGAATCCTATTTTTTTTTCCCAGGACTCCCCAATCATTCTTTTGTCTTCCGAGCCCCATTACCTTGATTACATCTTGGTTTTTTCCCTCGAATAATGAAGAAAGACTTTACGTTTTGTCAACGAAGAACACGAAGGAAGAAAAAGGCTCTACATACAGCGAAACCACTCCAGAAGGCCAAACCCCTAGGGCGCGAACCCTAGGGGGACAAACCCTAGGGGGGCCGAACCCTAGGGGGTGAATCTTAGGGGGCGATCAATGTTTTAGGCGAAAAAATGAAGTTTGGGAGGAGCCGTTACTATTTAGAGCGTAACTTTTGATTCATTTGGAGTTTTGGGGCCCGTAATATATCAAAATGATCGTAGCGACGAGCCCTACAAAAGTCATCACCTTTGGCCATGAAATATGTTGTTATAAGTCTAAAAAAAGCTTTGAAGGATGCCTTTTGGATGTCCAAAGTTTTTTTGAAAATTTTTAGAACTTTTTTTCTTGCATAAATGTACTCCCTAACTCTTTCTTACATTGTTTCTTCTTCTTTTCAGGTGTTTTGAAGCTTAATTCTCGGATATTCTTCTTTTCCATGGTGAGTACTTCAAGCTCAAGTAATTTACTTGACATCCTTTCTTTGCTTTCTAGATCCCTTATGTTGAATTCTTTTTTTTCTTGCAGGCCCTCCCTGTTGAACATTCTATAGACTTGGGAACAACCAAGGAGGCCCCATTTCTCAATGATTGGGGAAGGGCTCCCATCCTTTTGTCTTTTTGACGTCTTTTGGAAGCAAGTCCAGACTTATGACCATACAAATTTTCCTCCACCAGAGAAGGAAGGCTTGTTTCTATATGTAGCGTCTTGTGTTGGTTGGGATGACTTCTTGTCTGATTCATCTAACCACCTTCAAGAATAACAACATTGGATCGACGAGATACTTTGGAATGCTGATTATGTGGATAAATGACATTCTTCTTGCATCTAGCTATGTAGGAACATTCATATCCAATAGGACCATGGTGTTCTTCTATATGCACATTCATCACTACTTGGGGTGAATGCACCTTTACTTTATAGGATGTTTATGCTATCTATCGGTAAGAATTTTCCCCCTGCGCATGAGTCACGCCTTTGGTGAGATGATCGCCCAAAATATTGTAAGTGTTGAAGTCTTGATTCCAGTGTCTGAACACTTTGCGGGGCTTAATGTTTTGCAAGCCTCAGAAATGAAAGTCCTAGGAGAGGGAACCTCTAGGAGAGCAAACCCTAGAAGAGCGAACCTTAGAGGATCTCTCTTGGGATATTTTGAAAATCTTCGATCTAATCTTTCTTACCCTCTCTTGTAATTTCTCTTTTCTTTAGAATCAAGAAGTCATTGAGAACAAAGAAGTCCATGAACGCCTAAAAGCCTTGAAGGCTTGATAGCCTCGAAGGCTTGATAGCCTCGAAGACCTGCTCATAGCCTCGAAGACCTGCTCATAGCCTCGAAGGCCTGATATCATCGAAGACCTGATAGCCTTGAAGACATGATATCATCGACGACCGGAAGATAACCTTGAAGTCCTGCTGATAGCTTCGCAGACCTACTGATAGCCTCGAAGGCCTACTGATAGTCTCGAAGGCCTGCTAATAGCTTCAAAGGCCTACTGATAGCATCGAAGGTCCTGATAGCCTTGAAGACCTGATAGCATCGAAGACCGAAAGATAACCTTGAAGACCTGCTGATAGCTTCGCAGACCTGCTGATAGCCTCGAAGGCCTGATAGCCTCGAAGGCCTGATAGCCACGAAGATCAAGCTTTATGTATTCCTCTCTCTTTAATTCGACAGGTCATGGCCTTTAGATCATGAACTTTTGTAGTTTTTTTTCATTTCCTGTATCAGAAAATCATGTGCATATATTTCATACAAACTAACACTTGAATCTATACTTTTCTTTTCTTTTCTTTTTTTATAAATCAGAAGAAATAATCAAGTATAAGTGAAAGTTTGACAAATTTATTGATAATCAATTTGCTTTTAACGAAAAACATAACGTTTCATATAATAAATCTTGCTTTTATCGGCAAAATCATAAAGTTCACCACTTTTAGAGATAAAGTGTAACTTTTTTGGGGTTGAGGGCTTATAGTCAGGCGCCTCAATTACTTTTATTAAAGTTGAAAGTATAACTTTTTTTGGGTCTGAGGACTTATAGTCAGGTGCCTCATTCACTTTTGATGATAAAGTGTAACACTCGGGTGCCTCGTCACTTGGGTCGTCTAATTTTTTTTTTAGCAAGTGCAGTCTACGAGGACTTGAAATCTGGTACCTCATCACTTGGGTCATCCAATTTCTTAGCAAGAGCAGTCTACGAGGATTTGAAATCGGGTGCCTCGTCACTTGGGTCATCCAATTTCTTTGCAAGTGCTGTCTACGAGGACTTAAAATTGGGTACCTCGTCACTTGGGTCATCCACTTTCTTGGCAAGTGCAGTCTACGAGGACTTGACCACCATTTAGAGTGGACCACCATCTTTGGTGGGTTTTTTTTATTCATTAATTCTTGTGCCTCCTCCCTTGGTCATCCAATTTACTTGGCAAGGGATATTCCTAAGGACTTAAACCACCATTTTTGGTGGACCACCATCTTGGGCGGATATTTAACTCATATGTAGTTCATAGTTTTTTTTCGATGGTACGTAGAGCCAGTATTTGAGTTCTTGACTTCCGAGACTGCACCATGGGTGATAGTGTTGCACGTTTCTTCTCCTAGTTCAATCTCCCCAGCCACCAGTTTTTCATGGTATATCCCCCGAGACTGTAACAGTCCATAGTGGAATGCCCTGCGTATTGGTGTTATACACAGAAGTCTGGTCTTCTTTTCATTTCTTCCGTTACAAACAATCGGGGCCTTGGAGGTTTCACTACTCTGTGCTCGACCCATTGTTTGTACAGGCTCCTGAACTCCTTCTCGCTGCATGTGATAGCCTCCGGAACTGGCATTCTGATATACTTGTCCCCATGCTTTTCTCTGTTTTGTTCAAATTTCTCATTCTTCTCCCTCTTGCTCCCTTGTGGTTTTGACTGAGAATCCACCAAAGCCACAGTTGCTATCCTCTTGCTCTTCCATGTATCCATTGCATGAATGGTGGGAAATGTCATGATTCCTCCCAAGTCTTGTGCAAAAGATGAGAGGGTCACAAATGAATCACACGCCTTGGTAATGAGGTGGGGCTTGAAGGCGTCTAAAGCACCATTTTTGCATATGCTAACCAAGTTCTTTTCTTTAATTGGCTCTGCACACTTCTGTGCTTGGGCCCTGAACCTATCCACGTAATCTGACAGCTCTTCGTTTGGCTTCTACTTGAATCGCATGAGCTCTACGATGGTTACCTGTTTCTGCACATAGAAAAATTTCTTATAAATTTGCAATTTTAGATCATCCCAATCATAGACTGATCCCTTCTCTAAGTTGTAGTACCAACTGAAGGCATTATCCGTCAGAGTCTTGTTGAATTCCCTCATCAACAAATTGTGATTGTTCCTTTCATCATAGCCTAACCATGGAGACATCGGCTCCACGAACCTGGCAATGTGTTCCCTGGTATTTCCTTTCTCTCCATTGTATTTTGGAAATTGCGGGGGATGCTCGATATACCCTGTCGGGTAGGATTGTCTCCGAATATGTGCCGGGTAAGGTGGAGTAAAGTCTAACTCCGAAGGTCGGGATGTCTGCCTGTGAAGTTGATTAATCACATCGATCATATCATCCTTTGTCATATATTGGCTCGTGGTATGGACTCTTTGTGGTACAGAAATTGGCTGATGTACACTGGCATCATGTAAATTTTGTATCGGTTGTGCTTGTGGGCTGGTTCATTGAATGAGGCTTGGGATGGTTGGTATCTGCACTTGTGAAAATGCAGGGATAATAATCGGAATGATGTTTTTCTGAGGTTGGCTGACTTCCAGTCTGGGTTGTGGTACGTCACCACTTTTTTGAGGTTCCAAGTGGATGATTGGAACGGACTGATTCTCCGTCAATGGAGGTGCAGTCTAATTCTCCTTATTATTGCTATCGTTGTTGTTGTCCTCCACTCCTGTCGGTTCTCCCTGTGAATTGTCTAGGAACATGGCTTTGAAAGAGGGAATTTGCATCAACTGCTGACGGAAATTTCCCATTTCCTCTTGCTTCCTCTACATCTCCAGCATCATAGCCATCATTATCCCTTGTCCTTCCCGTGCTTCCTTCAACGCCTTGAGCATCTCCAGTTGCACAGCATTTGTCTGCTCTCCACTTTCTTCCTCGCCTTGTCTTTTTGCGCCTGTCTGCCTGACACTCGTTAGTTGTTGATCAGTCATGTATGGTGATGTTGAACTTCCTTCTGAGTCATCTTCTAGGATGAGTTGATCAAGATCTAGATTCACGCCTTGGAAAGCTTGAGTTGCTTGCCTTTGAACTTGATCCGGTGAGGTAATACTATTTATTGGTGAAGTAGCTCTTCCTGTAGTTCTCCCACTTTGAGTTGTGGGCATACCCTTCACGAATTCTACACCTCCCCAGTAGAGTCACCAAATAAATGTGGGCAAAGAAATCGTGCCTTGCCAGTTAGGGTTTCGTGTGGGCTAAGGAGGAGAGAAATCCATGAAGAGCACGGAATTGATTGATTGATTGAAGAGGGGAGACCGAAAGGTGGACGATTACTCCAACGACGCATGGCAGAACTCCTAGAATTTAGAAACAGTGTTAAGGTTATTGGGATTCCAAGAGCCTTCTTATTGAGTCCTTTTGAGTTGAGAGCGAGTGTCCAAACCCTTTAGTGCTTTTAGGTGGAATATCCAAGCCTTAAGTCACCAAAAGAGTTCAAGTCCTATGTCTGAAGAGAGGTCCCCTTCCCAATGGAATGGAAGGAGTATTTATAGGGTTTTCTGGAAAGTAGTCATGTACAAGGCACATGCTTTCAGGAAAATTCTAGAAATACCCTTTAGTTATCAGAGTAATGCCCATATTGCCATGTCCTTCAAGCCACTAATCCAATCCCTCAATCAATTTCCAAAACGATCCGCCTCCACGATCCTTCTGCCTTGGGACACTGGAGGCTTCTCCCAGGTCTAGCACATTTATTTCTGACTTCTCTGTCTTCATTCAATTAGGTTATGTGAACCCTAATTTGCGTGTTTAATGAGGTCATGGAACCCTAATTGTGCATTTAATTTAATTAGGTCATGTGAACCCTAATTTTGCACCTAGGCCCACATAGAGAGAGAAGCTATATAGAGAAAGAAGAAGAGAAGTCTGTTACCTCACTATTCCAGTATCCAGTCTTCTTCAAAGGTAAAGGATATTATTTTTTTCAGTATTCATAATGAATAATATTTTCTTCCATACTCTATAGTATGTGAGCAATATTATTTTGTCTCGTATTCCTGATTAAACCCTCATTTTTTTAAAGTATTGCTTCTATACTGCGTGAAATTAGTGAAATATCCTTGAAATTTGCGCTTCATCTAGTATTATTTCAAAATGATATTTTCTGTACATTCTTGTTAAATTTTAAGCTTTTCATGCCGGAGTACTGTCCATGAGTAGTATTCATTTTTACGGTACTATTCACGGGATACTATTCATAAAGTACTAGTCATGGGTACTATCATAAAATACTATTCACGAGTACTATTCACAAAGTACTATTCACGGGGTACTATTCTCGAAGTACTATTCATGGGGTACTATTCACTCGGGTACTATTTACCCAGAGAATTATTCATGACAAAAATTGATTTCTTTGTTATCCAAATCATTTTTGATACAATATTATTCTTGAATTTTACTCCACAAAGCAGTATCACGTTGACAATTTGGACATTATTGAATTCTGGATAAATTAAGTTATAAATCTTTAAAAATTTATTCTTTGCTTTTTTTTAATTGAATTATTATATCATTGTCATTATCCTTATGCTTATATTGTGATAAAAGTCATATGTGGCTTACGTGCATAGATGTACTATTGATTGGTATGATTATGACCAAGGATTATTCGGTATAATCATGACCGTAATGTTACAAATGATGTGGTAAAAATCCCCATTGGCTGGTAGTGCATTGATGGACAGTTGTTGGTATGATTATGACCAGGGATTATTCAATATAATCATGACCATTGATGATTACATGAATATCTTTGGCCCGTAGTGCAGGGATGATTCGATGATGTGGTTTATTTATTGTCGAGTCTCAAATGATAAAATTGATGATAAACTTTTTAAATCATAGAAGATAGTAGATAGCATGCTCTACTTGACTCTTCTAATGGATTGCTTGTTCCGCTGCAGTTAAACTGTATGTTTATTATATTTTATTAGTTTAACACTGTTGAAGGCTAACGATAATTTATTCTGCATTATCTTAGTCATAATATTTCTTACTGGGCTAGTTGAGCTCACCCTTTGTTTTTTCATTGTTCTCTTGAAGAAATGAGAATATAGCCGGGACTAGTTGGAGAACCAGAGTGACTATCGAGATGTTTGCATTAGTAGTCCTCACTATTCAAAGGAAATAATGTGATAATAAATGTAATAAGGACTCCATTTGAGTTTGAATACTGTCTAGAAGACAATATTCATATTAAAACTCTCAGCTTATATTTTGTCGTATTTTACACGACATTTGTATAATTAAGTTGTATTTGAATTTTGTACCATGTATTTGGCGACTCAGAATGGGTGATGTATACCTATTTTGGGGGCGTCACACGAACCATACGATTCCTTATAGTCTTCAGTAACCGTTATTGATATTATTTATATAAATATCGTAAAATAAATACGACACTTGATAGCTCAAAACAACAGTGAGATATTCCTCCAAAAAGGGGAATCATCTGAACCGAATTTGAGAATCATAGTGATCTATTAAAAATATTTATATAAATATCAATTGTGAAAATATAAACTTTGTCATACTTAGACACCGCAAGGCTACGGAGATACACCTCTACGGAGAGGAATTCGAACCGTACGATTCCTTATAGTAGTATGTGACTTTATTTATACAATCACATAATAGATAAAATATTAATTGTTATATATTATCTAAGTTAAACAAATATAATTGTTATATCAAATATTGCTTAACTGATTTATTTATTATTCTTGATATCTGTCATCACAAGTATTTGTTCATAAATTCATTTATTCATAAAATACTTGTTGCATAATATAAAATTTATTTAAACTTTTATTTCACAAACTTAAAGTGACTTTTCTTTACTCCATAAAAAGTAAATAATTCTTTATAATTTGCATTAAATTATATATCTGCTTAAACATAAGCATTTCTGAGTAAAAGCTAAAATTGATCCATTTGCTTATTCAAGAAGCATTTTTTCACATAAAATATAAAAGTTATTCAAACTTTTATAACAGTGCATATTTTACATATTTGCTTATACATAAGCATTATTTGATCAAAACATAAATTAATATCTGCTTACTAAGAAGCATATTTTCTCAAGTATAAAAGTCTTTGAACTTTTATAAATTTATTCTTTAATTGATATCTGCTTATTTAAGAAGTATCAATCTGTACTAAATTTTTATCTGCTTATTTAAGAAGCATATTGTTGTAAAATCATTTGTAAAAAAGATAAAAGGTCAGGGTTAGTTTATTTTATGTACCTGTGAGAAAGATGAGTAATTCTTCGACCAAGACCAGAGTCTTAGAGAGGTCAGTGGGAAGTTGGGTCTCTAATGTACTTGTGAGGTCATGATGAGGCTGTTGTTTCAAGACCAGATCATAGAATAGAACTGAACTCAAAAGAAGTACAACTAAGCTTGAGGAGGGAGCGGGGAGCTTTCTGTCCAAGATAGATTAGTTGGGAATAGTTGGAAGTTTGTCTATATAACTTTGTAAAGGCTTCTCCGCCTGTTGAAGGAGTATTTATTACTGATAGTAATAGGATCTCAAGTCCTGGAGAGGAGCTTGAGATCGACGAAGAAAGATACCCGGATGTATGTTGTGAACTGCATAAATCTCTCAGCATTGTGTGATTAAATTTTCACCGCCTTACATATTAATTTCTAACACCAGTAAATTAATTATCTAAAAATTCAAAAAGGCCTAAGATAATTTTTTAATCCAGAATAATCTATTCACCCCCCTTCTAGATTATTATTGACTTTCAATTGGTATCAAAGCTAAGTGCTTTTAACTTGTTTGTTGAGTAAATACAAGCATACCTAAGAGTAGATCCATCTATGGCCTACAATGCTACTAGTTGCGGAGAAGGAATATCAATGACCAGATCTCCACTATTTGATGGTACAAACTTTGCCACATGGAAGAGCAGATTCAAAATCTATGCCAAATCACAAGGAATCAAAGTTTGGCTTGCAATAGAACAAGGTGTAAAAGGTCCGACAAAAATCGTGGGAGAAAAGATCGTTACGAAAGATGTTGATGAATTCACTATTGATGATGAAAAGGCTATGAACATTGCATCCATAGTTGAACAAGTGCTGACTAGTGCCCTCATTGAAAAAGAATACAAAAGAGTTAGCAAGTGCAAGAATGCAAAAGAAATCTGGGAAAAATTGATTCTAACTTATGAAGAAACCAGTCATATTAAAGAAACCATAAAAGATGCTCTAATCCAAGAGTATGAAAGTTTCAAGCTGGAAGAAGGTGAAAAGATCATTGATATGGAAACATGTTTTTCCAGAATCATTGATGAACTGGAACATCTAGGGAAGGCATATATAACCAATGAGAAAAACAGAAGAATTCTCAAAGCCCTTCCATCTATATGGAAAATGAAGGTTATTGCTATTAAGGAAAGGCAAGACCTAACTACTTATCCTCTTGATAGCCTTATTGGAAATCTTCGTTCCCACGAAGTCGACATGTTAGTCAAAAAAGCAGGATCAGATACAAATATCAAAAAGAAAGGAATTGCTTTCAAAGATTTACATATAAATCAAGAAAGATATGATGAAGAAGTTACTGAACAAACTAAAGAGATTGCAAATCTATGTTTAATGGCAAACAATGAGTCATCACCAATATCTGAGGTAAATTTTGAACATCAATTATCTAGTACTTCATTTGTCATGTATACCTTAGACAATATAAATGAAAAACACCATAAATTACAAGAAGCATACAATTGTTTATATGAAGATAATAAAATTATTAAAGAAGATTTTATTAAATTAAAATTTTTATTAGAAAAAGTAATTAAAATTTACAAAATTCTGGAAATGGATAATGCAAACTTGATTATAACTAATGAAAGTTTAAATGATTTAAATTTGAAAAATGATTCCTTAAAAGAAGAATTAGAACAATTTAAAAGAATAAACATCTCATTATTTTTTATAGTACAAGTACACTACTTCCGTAAACTTCGCTTCATTTCTCAATTCAACACTTGTTGTAATTAATGAAAATACTCAAATAAAAAATCATGTGTTAAGTGAAGATATTAAAAATCTCAATTTTGAAAATGCATCTCTAAAGATAGAAGTAGAAAAACAAAATGAAGATTCTTCTTTATTAGATCAAATTAATATTTTAACTAAAGAACGTGACGATTTAAATTTTATAGTTCTTAAGTTCACAAAAGGGAAAGAAAACCTTGATGTCATGCTTAATCAACAAAGATGTGGATTTAACAAAGAATGATTAGGATACATTGGAGAATTTAGTAAAAATAAAGGACTTTATCATGTTAAAAATAAAGAAAAAGAAAATTATACATCTCCATTTACTAAATGTTTTTACTGTAACAGAAATGGTCATTCTTTTCACATGTGTGATGCTCGAAATGGAAATTATAAAGGAAAAATGATTTGGGTGCCTAAAGGAACATACATTGCACCAATTATTAATACAAGGAAACAGTTTTATAATAAAAGTCAAAAATCTCATAGAAAGTTTCATCAAAGTTTTTCAGGATATAATAATAGAGTAAATCATGCATCTTATAAAACTGCTACTCATAAAATGCTCGTTTCTACTAAGATTGAATATCTTGTACCTATTTTTGCAAAGGAAAACACAAATGTTCCTTATACAAAATGGACAACTCACCCAAATGACCCTTCTTATTAAAGGGTACCAGTTCTTGAAATTGATAAATATTGCAGGTATGTCTTGAAGTTGACTCTAGTAAAAATAACTGAGGACATCATTGTTGGGTCTATTGATATTACTTTGTGAAATGATTTCTCTAAAAGCATGAGTAAGGATTTTGAAATGATAATGAAGGGAAAATTAAACATCTTCCTAGGAATGCAAATGAAATCAGGTGAAAAAGATTCTGACTATGCATGCCATAATTGTTCAAGTACAAGTGGCACATGTCAGTTTTTTCATAATTATATATGCATCTATATATATATATATATATATGTCCATATAAATATTTTTTTAGAATATATATATAGGAATATTTTTTAAAAGAATATATTTAAATCTATTTTTTTTAAAAAATTATATATATAATAGATTTAATTTGGAACATTCTTTTAAATTTCTATACATCTAACAGTAAATAATCTCCATTCTTGTATAGTAATTTTGGTCAATCAAAGGCAATCACACAAATTCAAATCATGCAGGAGGGAACTAAATTTTTAAAAGAATTTTTTTAATCTCTTCTTCTGTAGGTTCTGAAAAGTAATTTATACTATTTTCTCCCCCATTTTTTATAATGACAAAGGGGCAGAAGAAAAATATTATTGGGAGAAGAAAAATAACTGTTATATATTGTTGCATGTTAGTTTTTCAAAAAATTTAATTTTTGTTTGATGATTACATAAATTGAGGGGGAGCTTTTATGGAAAATATTTTTAGTTGATTGTCATCATCAAAAAGGGGGAGATTGTTTGTGATGCCCCCAAAATAGTGAAAGTAGTATGCACACAAGTCAATCATGTTTGATGATAAAACATATACTTTGTAACAATCTTATTCATTTATTAATCAAAAGTATTAATTTATTAAAGGCTTTTAATTATCTACATTATGCTGCTTTATAATATGTGATAAACCCATAGTTTTAAGCAATGCTTTTAGAGTAATGATGATGATCATTCTAATGAGATCAAAATTCTTAGAAAGCTTAAAACTAAAATAGTTCCCAATCGTTGGATTACTAAATTGGGGATTAGTGAATCCAGATAGATTGGTACATACGTTGCTTGCTCATTGGATGATGATGATTGATCTCATGATCATTTGTGTGGAGACACTAAAGAAAGTATGTAGGTGCTTATTGGAGAATAAGTTCACTGAACGTGGCTCGCTTAGGAATACCTAATAGAGTTTTACTTGTCTGTCAATAAGAATTCCTGTAGTGATAGTAGTACAAGTGATCCTTGAACTTGAGATCATCATAGTATCTTGTGTATGATGAGTTATACTTTGACTTATTCCTTAACACTCTTAGGGTATATCAAAAGGTATCACTATAAAAAAATGGGCCTTTAGCAACGATTTTTCGGGCAACGACTTTATAAGTCGTTACTAAAAGTATATGTTTAGCATCGAAATTTGTCCTTCGTTGCAGACTGTGTCAAACTTTCACTTTTTGCTACGAAATTCATAAGTCGTTGCAAATTCATTGGCAGAAAAAAAATTCGTTAAAAATTCGTTGCAAAATTTTCGGCCACTTGCTTTCCCGTCATCGTGGGCAACGAAAGTTTTTTTGTTGCTAAAAATGGGGCTTTAGCAACGATTTTTCAGGCAAAATCGTTGCTAAAAGTGTATGTTTAGCAACGAAACTTGTCCTTCGTTGCAGATTGTGTTAGGCTTTCACTTTTTGCAATGAAATTGATAAGTAGTTGCAAAATTTGGAAACAAAATTCGTTGCAAAATTTCTAATCACTTGATTTCTCCTCATCGTGGGCAACGAAAGTTTTTTTGTTGCTATAATTCGTTGCCTAATATGGAACACATTCATCGGCAACAATTTTATTTTCACAGATATTTTATACAACTTTTGCAACGACTATTAAAATGTTGCCTTAAATTTAGATAATAATAATAGTACTAATAATAATAATAATAACAATAATAAAGAATAATAATAATAATAATAATAATAATAATAATAATAATAATAATAATAATAATAATAATAATAATAATAATAATAATAATAATAATAATAATAATAATAATAATAAGATTAACAACAATAATTGTAACAATCCGTATTTTTTAATTAATATTTAAATATTTATTGAATTATATAAATATTTAATGGATGTGTTTATCATTGAATAAGTATTTGTTTAATTGATTTGATTTGATGTGATTTGATTATTTATTTATTTAATAAATAATTAATGAGTTAAGGAAAGTAATTATTTTGAGATAGTAATCTAATTTAATTTAATAATTAAGTTAGAGGGTTTATAATGATTAAATAAATTATTATATTATGCAATGAATTGTTATTGGTATTAATTAAATTAAGTATGAAAACTTAATTAATTAGAAGTGCGATAAATAACTATATTATAAGTAGTTATTAAAATAAATTAAAGTAGTTTTAATTTATTTTGCCAAACAAGGCTTAAATATATTAATTCTTTAATTTTAAAGAGTTTTGCCAAAACGTAAGCCTTATGGCTTTTTGGAGTTCTTTTGAATTTTGAAATATTATATAAATTATATAAATAAAATAATGAATAAAATATATTTATAACCTATACGTTATATTTGGTAACTGATATTATTTAATCGGGCTTATTATAACCATTTACGATTGGTTACCAGTGGTTTTGTTTAAGCATTCTAAGTGTTTGCTAAGCCTAAGAAGAAAATCACAGAGAATTTGAGAGAGAGAGAGAGTTTAAGAGAGAGAAGCAACAAGAGAAGGTTCCGAATTCTTATTGTCAGTGATTAGCAAAGGTTTCTAAAGCGACAAAAGGTATGTTTTAAAACCTTAATATATATATGTTTACGTTCTCTGTGTCTGTGTTCTTGATTTTCAATGTGTATAAGGTTTTTACAAAGATTCTCTATAAAACCATATTGTTGCAAGTGTTATACTAGCATATATATATATATATATATATATATATATATAGCGTATAGACAAGATTGTATGCTAATTTATGTATACAAGTAAGGGGAATTGGTTTTACAATGAACACATATGCATGAATATGATTTTTGTAAGATAACAAAATTAGTGTATATTAATTGTGAAGTTATGAAATTGAACCTCAGATATGATAACTAGGTAAGAAATTGTGAGAAACATAATTCAAAGGAATCAAATTGGTTTATAAATTATGTTTACCATGTTCATGTGTAAACAAACATCTAGAATGGTGTTTTGCTTGAAAACAAAGTTTTTCAAGGAATTAAGTTTTCTGTGATTGTTGTTTAGTGGTTTAAATTAGTATATGCACGTTGGGTAATGTGTATATGTGTAATTGGCATAAGTTATACATGTTAATTAGTGTTAGAAATTAAGTTATAGACATAAATTTAGTTGTTCTGTTTCTTCGTGGGTCATATATATGTTAGTTTTTTTTACCAAATACCAAAATGGAGCCTCAATAAAAAATGGCGCCCAAAAATACCAAAAATTCGTGCCCTAACGCTAGAAAAGTTCGCTACCAAATGCTAAATTCAAGGCCAATACTAATCTCATTACTGTGGCGCATCACCAGATGACTTATTTCTCACATGCAACGCGGGACGGAAACCGAGTCGAGACGCTTTTTGGCCTCCTGTAGTAAAATGGCCATAACTTTCTCATACGAACTCTGATTGAGATGATTCAAGATTATCCGGAACGAGGACAAGTAGACCTACAACTTTCATGCTGTAAGTGTTTTAATTTGAGGTCTGTAACAGTAGTCAAAATGGTCATCTTTAGGACTATTATGTTTTCGGGGACAATCGGAGGGCGTCGGGCATGCACATATGCATGTGTAATGCTCCTGACCATAAAAGATGATGTCCTAAGTTATAAAACATGTATGTTAGTAAATATAATGATGCTTAACATTAATAAATAATGTATTAGATAAGTTATAGAAGCATAGTAAGCATACACAAGAGTGGCAAATCGGGCGTGTGACGAATGAACGTCGAAACGCCGTGCCAAGTGTTAACGAACTTAAAAAGTGTTTCAATTCAATTGAAATTAATATTATAGGATATGAAATGGGTTTAATATAAAACCAATAAGTAGTCCTAGCAAGACTTAAGAACTTGAATGAACTTCGATTATGAAATATAGTGAGTCATAAGTCAAAAAGTTAACACAATCTAATTGAACATTGTGTGCTAATTAATAGGAATGATTATGAGGTGTGGAGTAGAGTTTACATTACAATTACTATGTGTTGTTATGTGACTAATAGTTGATGTGTATGATTATATAATTGTGTAGGGCACGTGAAGTGCGTATAATCGTAAGTCGTTAAACTATTATT